>JAXQQM020066481.1:0-69155 GCA_034641835.2 Pinus albicaulis
TTTTTTAATTTAATTTTTTTTTTATCTAAATTTTAATTTTGCAATTTTAATTATTTTTTATTTTTTTTAAATATATATATATATATATTATTATATGGTTTTTTTTAATAAGTTAGAAAAAAATGTTTTTGATGTTTTTTTTTTTTTTTTGGTCAATTTTGGTTTTTTTAATTTTGTCATTTCCTTTTGATATAATTTTCGAATATTTTTGTTTTATTTATTTATTTTTGTTTAAATTTTTTATTTTTACGAGCTATTTTTGTTTTTTTTAATTGTTTTTATATATATATATATTTTTTTATCTAAGTTTTGTGTTACCAACATGAAAATCACTATTAAAAAAAAAGGTTGATGCAACATCAATACGTTTCAAAATTAGCATGAAAATCACCGCTCTAAAAAAAAAAGTTGATGCTGCATCAATACATTTCAAAATTAGCATGAAAATCATTAACATTTTAAAACAAATATTCATACTTCATAAATAAAAATATTAGAGTGTCAAAAATGTCCACAAAAAAAAAAAAAATGGTGAACTCGCTTCACCACTTTTCAAAATCGGGTGCTTTTTATGCTACCAAAAAAAAGTAGGTAACATTGCAGTTACCTATTTCATCGGTAACATTGTTCTACGCCTCCACCCGTCTAGCCCTCCACCACCGCATATCGACCATTTCCACCGTTTCACTGCATTTCTCCACCACTTTCCGTTGCATCCACAGTTCCTCCAGGCCTCCACAGCATTCCTTCTGCCACCCCTTGAGTTTTATAATTGAGTCATTTTTACTGTGCAGGGTTTACAGAGTGGATTTTTCACTCTGCTTCAGTAATCATAGTCACCATGATTCAAGAACACAGAGAGGCCATTATAGCGGCCAAGTGAAGCAGCAGAGACAGATTTGAGGGATTTAAGCCCGCAATTGAAAATTAAATGTGCTAATCCCACGTTCAAAGGATTAAGGCGCCAGTTCGAAGACCAAAGAGAGCATAAACAAGTCATATCAGTGCTACATAACAGTAAAACGCGTTTTCTCCAGGGGCACACCTTCCTACAGCGGTCTCCATGCCTCCTTGAGCCTAGAAACAATTAATTACTCTGACAGAAACTTCTTAAAGACTGTCAGGACCGCAGTTATGGAAGTATGGAGACCTGAGGACCTTTCAGTCACCTTACTTGATTCAAAAGATAGAACAGAGGGCCTTGCAGCCATAAAGGACTCCAAAGACACATCAGAGGTCAAATATCGACCTGACAGAGGCTCCAAAACAGTCTACAGAGTACATGCAGAGTTATTAAGCAGAGTGGGCATGAACTCTTTCCCCACTCTATCTTGATGAGATCCATTTAATGAATATCATCTACTCCTGTTATTCTCTTATCCTATAAGAATCCCCGAGAACATATTGTAAAGTGTTGTTGTTGGGTTGTTGCTGTTGTAGTTGTAGGGATTCATTTCGACTGTTAGAACAGTCTTGGGAGGGAGTAGCTGAGTATTTTCTAATGTAGTAGGCTGGGAGGAGAAATTTTGGACTATAACAGCCATTGAGCTTAGTGTATCTGACTGGTTTTGCATCAATTAATCAAGAAAATTTCACAGGATCCTGGTCTATTACTACGGTTGATGTTTTCTCTCTACATTGTTTTATTACATTTTTTCATGATGTTCATTTTCTTCTAGTAGGCATAAAAAATCTAGCATAGGATTTACCCACGCATGGTACCCTATGTTTCTGCTCTCCCTACCCTCAATGTTTTCTATTGATAGTGAGATCTGAGGGCAAACTCCCATGGTTTAACCAGTGTAGCAGATGTATTTCCTGCTAGCTGATGTGTCAACTTGGAGTTTGCTGCATGGATGCTTCTTGCTAGTGTCAAAGCATGGAAGGTTAAAAGTCCTTCTCTGATATATAGACTCTAGCTTTTTGTTAAAAACTTATCTCTGTTTTTCCCTTGGAGCATGCTAAAGCAAACCTGGAGCTAAATGACCTCTGGTCCGATCTATAAGCTGCCCCTTTGTCCCTCCATTGAGAGTTTCCTATGAGTATGTCCAAGCAGGTCTGGAGTTAAATGACCTCTGGCCTGATCTATAGACAGAAATTGGTTTCCTTTCCTTCTTCCACCTTCTTTCCTTAATGTTCCATTCTACCATCTGCCTAAAAGATCCTTTAGTGTAGATGACTTGCCCTTTGAAAGCCTTGGCTAGTGGATGCAAGTAATTTCCTTTCATGACTCCATAGCCCAATGGATGGCACTGTCTTGGTCTATCCTCTTTGCTGAAATGTCTTGCTGCCTTGTTCCTTTTCTCCCACTGCTTTCCCAGCCCATGATCTCATGACCAACCCAGCAACCCTTCAACCAAACCATTTAAAACCCCTCGTGCTTCATAACTAGCCTAACATCTCACTGAGATTTAAAGATATATATCTTTTCTTTGTTTTTTATGGAGATATCCCTCTGCATCCGTGGAGGGCTAGATCCTAGATCCCAAAAATGGTTTGATGTTGTCTTATCTTTGGTATTGCCAAATCGCTAAAACATATGAACCCTAACACCGGATCCAGGGAGGGCTGGGGATCCCAGGATCCCCGTTAAACACCATGTTAAAACACACACATGGTGTATGAGGAAGATAAACACACACACACAAGAGAAACACACAATGAAGGATAAGCGTGTAGCTTTCTTATTTTGCATTATACAAAGATGTACATTTATAGTACAATGGTGTGACTCTTGGTTTCACATTCCAAGGTCACTTGGACTCCATTGTGACTTTTCGCATTCCACACCTACCCATGTAGGATTAGGTGTTCCAACATCCCCCCTTAATCCGAAGGGGTATGTGTGAGTCCAAGAAAAGAGTTGTAATAAAAATCTGCAAAGTATACATGGCAGCACTTGGGCTGAATCAACTCTCTAAAATGTTGGAAAAAAGAGGTGGTTTTAGGATGACCACAAACACTGGAACGCAAAACTTGTTGCAGTTCCCGGAACTCTTCCAAAACTGGCAAGAAGCTGAAGGCTTCTGCTAGAGGAATTGTCCCTCATAAAAAGGGAGACCTTCAACCTAAAAGAAGGGAGGTCTACTACCTGTGATGGTTTTAGGATTACCAACAACTCTGGAATGCTTGAAGCATTTCCTGGAACTCAACCAAAGCTGGCAAGAAGCTGAAGGCTTCTGCTAGAGGAAGTGTTCCTCATATATGAAAGGGAGACCTTTGACCTAAAAGAAGGGAGGTCTACTACCTGTGATGGTTTTAGGTTATCCACCAACCAAAGATGATGGTTTAAGGTTTTCCACCAACCGAAGGCATGCTCATGGGCATCCGTGTCTCTGGCTACATCTCTGAATCCGGAATGACGAATTGTGGCTCAGGCTCGCTTGAACTGCTGGCTACAACTCTGAACATGGAATGAGAGATTGTGGCTCAGGCTCGCTTGATCTGTCGTCGAAGATTGTACATGACCACCATTTTCCCCCCTGTCAGGGACAAGGTGAGATGATGGCGAAAACTCAACTGCAAGTTTGTTCAATATCCGTGAACAAGTTCTAACATGTGTCGTAAACATCTTCTTGGTTGTTGATGCCCATTGCCAAGAAGCGATCCATCCAAGATGAATCTTGGTTCTTGCAGGAGGCTTGTGTCTGAAGCATCTGTCTGAAGAATGAGTGTGCCGACCACAGTGCTTGCATGGATGAAGATCAAAACAGTGATATTTCATATGGCCAACTCGATCACAATGTTGGCATTTCTCAATCTGTTGTGGAAGTGGAACAGGATCTGGAACAGCTGCAGGTGAACTGTCATATAGGAATCCAACACTCTGAAATATGATGGGCTTGGTGTAGTCTGGAATATGAAAGGACACATCCTTGTCATATCCAAGACTAGTTCGGTGCTTGTTGTGGACAAGCTCTTCCCAAGGTCTGATGATGGGCTTGAGAAGTGCAGGTTGAACTGCTGCATCTGCATGTAAATCTGCTCTAGTGCAAGGAACTGAATGGGAATCAACTGCAACTTTACTGACTTGCTGCTGATGGGAGTCTTTCTCAATGTTCTGAACAGAAACAGGTTCAGAATGGTGACTCTTTTGCCGAAGTTCGTCTTTTTGAAGCTGAGATTCCAACTGCAAAAACTCAATCTTTTCTTGTGCATCTATCAAACAACTTTGAATGTTACAAAGAGAATTCTTGCTCATTTTTATCACATCATCAACATTTGAATGAATGAGGTTATTCAACAACACTAATGCCTCATTGATTTTAGCCATTTCAACAACTTAGGCTCAAAAAATAAAAGGGTGTCGGCTTCAACCGAAAATGCACCCTTTTAAAATGTGATTCAACAACAAATACAAATGACTCCAAAGAATTTCCAACTATGGAAATCTTAAAGTACAAAGTGTGCTCCTCAAATGATGGAGGACAATCAACAATGAGTTACATCAACAACTCAAATTTACTGATTGCAACTATGAAGAAGATGCAAATTCCACTCACAATACAATGTCAATATCTCTGCAAAAATATTTTGTAAATGTGCAGCTGAAAACACATGTGCAAGAAGCCTTTAAGGCAGCTGAATTTTCCTTCAAAGAGCTGTTTAAAAACTGATGGCAAACTTGTCTTCTCATGTAAAATTCTTCAGAAAATCACCCTCTTATATATGGCACAAATCACACAATGTCAAAATCTGCAATTTTCTCTATGTATACTGTCTATTTACTGATATGTCATTTTCTCTTCCTCTCTGCTGTTCATTTCCTCTCTTTCCTCTCTTTCTCTCTCTGCTATTTTTTTTTTTTTTTAATTAAAAATTAATTAAAAATTAATTAAAAAATAAATTAATTGGGATTAATTAAAAAATGGGAAAGAAGGATTGCAGTAAAAATGGAGGAAGGGGATTAATTAAAAGGGAGGGAATTTAAAAGGGGAGGGATTGTAATAATGGAAAGGGATTTTAATAAATTAAAAAATTGAATTAATTTAAAATGGGTGGGTAATTTATTTAAAGGGAGAATTATTATATGAAATGGGAGGGAATTAAAAATTGGGGAAATATTAAAATGGGATGGGATAATGGGTGAGTGGGGCTATTAAAAAATTTATTAATGAATTTAAAAAGGAGGGGGGGTATTAATGGATGAGGGGTATTATATGAGAGGCAGAGGGGGCGTATATTTAAACAAAAAAAATTGGAATGGAATTATGAAAGTTAAAAAAATGCAATGAAGGGAGATGAGGGAAGGCCGAGCGGCCAGGATGAATAGGAAATGAGCGTAAGGGAGTGTATGCAGTATGGAAAAGTGAACATGAGTGATAAGGGTGAGGGGTGGGTGCCGTAGGCGGGTTGGGGGAGTCTTCGTAGGGAGGAGCGGAGTGTAGTTAGAATGGTAAGGGTGCTGGAGAGGGAGTTGTGGGTAAGGGGAGTGTATGGGTGGTTAAATCGATAGGGGAGTGCGATATTGCAGAACGGGATTGAGGGCGTATGTTGAGGGAGGGACGTGAGCTGAGTTAAGCGAATGGGAGGTGCTGGGTGGTGGGGGTAAGGGCGAGTGTTAGAGTTCAAAGTTGATGCGTAGAGGGAAAGCTTCGTGGAGTGGGTTTACCAGGTTTGCTGCGTGGAGTGATAAGGGTGATGAGCGGTGGAGTTATAAGATTTGTGTTGAGAGCGCGTAAGGGAATGATATATGTCGTGGGGTAGTGTGAGAGGAGCGTTGGTGTAGTGATGTGTATTGTAGTAAAAATGCAGGTTGGAAAAAGGGAGAGGGGCTGAAAGGCCTGAACCAAATTTTTTTTTTTTTTTTTTTTTAAATTTTAGTTTTATGTAGAAAACAATGCAGAGCAAGTAGTAGATAGGAAATCCACTTGAAAAACAATAGAATTTTTCTTCTTTCCAAATATAGCATAATTAATTCCACAGTTACAAAATGGTGGATTTGTAGATTGTAGACTTGGCAAGAGAACCTCGTAAATCTCATAAATTTTTCAATGAAAAACTCGGTAAAGAAATATCTTCAAAGCCCTCTTTAAACTATTTTCCGCAGCTTAAAAATGCACTTAAAATGCGTAGATTGGGTGTGAAAATGAGCAAAGGAGAAAGCCTGATGTGCACAAAGTCGCGTTTCTCTAAACCACCGCCGCTCTAAAACCAATGCCAGAATGCTGCCAATTTCTGAATGTTGGGATTTTGAATGCTGCTCCTCTTCAAAACACTTCTGAATGGCGGCAAAAACACTGCTGCAGAAACTCTGAGTGCTGCAAAAATGTCAAGAATTTTTGCAGATATGCACAGGCCATAAACACAAATGGCTCACTCAATTTGGAGCAGGGCCAGCAATCGCCCGCTCTAATACCATGTTAAACACACACATGGTGTATGAGGAAGATGAGCACACACACTCAAGAGACTCAAACACACAATGAAAGATAAGCGTGAGGCTTTCTTATTTTTCCATTATACATGATGTACATTTATAGTACAATGGTGTGACTCTTGGTTTCACATTCCAAGGTCACTTGGACTCCATTGTGACTTTTCGCATTCCACACCTACCCATGTAGGATTAGGTTTTCCAACAATCCTAAAGTGGTTTGATGTTGTCTTATCTTTTGGTATTGCCAAATCTACCAAAACATAGGAACCCCAACAGAATTTATAGGTATGAAGACCATCAAAAAAAAATTAATTGAGAAAAGAGAGACTTGAAGATCCCAATTCAATTCTATGCATGGTGACACCGATATAGCTAATGAACTCCTTTATGTTGAAGTTTTTAAATACATTCTAAATCTTCATGAATGGTAATTAAATCTAACAATTCTCTCACCATATTAGGAGGGCATGTGAATGAATTAAATGTCTCTCTTTATACTATTGTTTGGGCCCCACTTACCTGGATTGCAAATCATGTGGAGCCCCCTCCACTAGAAGCACTCCTTAAATACTCTACAAACATTAGGGTATATATCAGATATTAGGAGGAGTTTGACACCACATATGAAAATACCATAGTCATTAAGTCAAAATGATGTAAGTTTATAGTCAATTTATATTTATATTTCTTCCTGTTACAAATTTTTTTTAAGAAGTTAAACCTGCAAATTTTAGAATAAAAGAGCTACAACATTTATAGCTTGCACTATTTTTCAAATGTTATGATTCTCATTCTCTAAAATTTTAACTCTAGAAGGAAATGGAATTTATAAACACTACATTAGAATATCATATATATTTTTTTTCTTATTAATAAAAATACCCCTCTATAGATATATAAATAGATAGATAGATAACCCCAAGGTTTAACTCATGTTGTTTGTCTTGCCACGTCAAAGTTGTCATTTTCAAAAGTCAAATCTACCTGACTCCCTCAAGGCGAGTACATGTTATATGATGGTGAAATTTACCCTATGCGCCATTCACACAATGTGAGAAAGTGCATAAAGGGTTTCCCTCAATAAGTTCTTGAACATTGGCCATTGAGATTCTATCTATTGAGAATGAGGTTATTGTCATTGTTTATTTTACAATTACAAGCTAATCAACATGAACAATGTGATGCTTCCTAGCATTTATTCAAACAATACTAATAATCATTCAAGCCATATAAAAATGTCAAGTAAAAATATATTTTTTTGGCTTAAACATTAAATTTAGATAAATGAATAAGCCTCCCTTAAAATTATTGATATACCATTAATAGTATTATCATAACCAAATTTAAATTGAAATAATGATATGAGGAGTGAACAGAGAATAAGAGATAGATAGTATGCCATAACAACACCCTAAGAAATTCATATGGATATTGGGGGCTAAGATACATGAGGCTTGAATGTCGAGAGAGAGGAGAGAAGGCACACAATATTTCCTAAAAATATTTTGTGGACGGACATGTGTGTATGTATGTGTGTATGTGTGTGTGTGTGTGTGAGAGAGAGAGAGAGAGATGTATGTGTGCATGATAGAAAGTGATATTTATTACATATATATTTATAACTCTATAGATTAAATGTAAGTAATTCTGATCTAAACTGAAGAAAAGAAAAGAATTTAGGCACAAATGAAACTTTAATGCAAGCACATATTGCATTGTGCTTATATACGCTGAGATAAACACAAGTTGTTCTCATAGTATGAGACTCGCTACGTAGACTATGGATATTTAGGCATGTTGGAGTTGTCTTCATCCTAACTCACATCATGCAATCCCACACCATGCACATTGAACCCTAAAATTTGAATCTTGAAGGTAGAAAATCATGTTCTCACCCACGGGCCATTTTTTACACTATATAAAATGCTAAACTATGAGGAACGAGTAATTAGATTGAATGGTTTCTTAGTTGTTTAATAAAAATGATAAATGTGACATAACATTTTTTTATTTTGATAGTTTTTATGTAGTTTTTTCAATTATTATTCTCATGATAGATCCCCTTTTTTTATAAAATGGATCTATTTCATGGTTAGAAATGAAAATATCAAATGTGAAGTTATCGTGGAGCATATGCATTCCATAAATTCATAATTGAATTTGAGCATGACTAGGCTTGGGCCTTTGGAAAATATTGAGATGTTGGCTAGAGAGATTTGTTCTTACTTGTTAAACAATGATGAATTTATTCATAAAACATATCTTCAAATGTCATTATTGCTTGAAATATTAGAATCCTCCCAAAACATTATTTAAAATTAGAATTCAGTTCAAATTTCCTTTATTATTTATAAGATCTTGATATTTCAATCCAAATAGTCACATTTAAATTTGAGGGCAGTTACTCCTCTTCAAAATACATTACAACTAATGGGTTGGGGCACGTTGATTGAGAAATTTTTTATAGTAATTCAATGAATTGCAAAAGTTTCAGAATTACATAACATCTACTATACATAATTTTCCTAAAACATTCACTAGTTTCACAGTTACCACCATGATGCAATATATTTGTTCTTTAACATGTATATCTGTGATTTAACTTGGTTTTTTTTTCATATATAATCAATGTAGAATTGATAAAATAAAACAAAAAAAATATATCAACAAAATATTTCTCTATAAAAAATTAATAAAACAGATTTAATAATAACATTTAAATGACAAGCATAAATAAACATAAAATTTCATGTGAAGTTCATATTTAAATAGATATATGTCATAAAAATATTACATGATGGGTAGGAGTTCCCATCAAATTTATACTCTGCAGGCTTGAAGATATAGTTTCTTTGGACTTTTTCTTCTCTTTTTTTTGGTTGGAGGAAATCTTAATAAATAAGGGAATTCAATCCAACATCTACCTTAGCCATCAAATTATGTGATCCTTTGAAGTTCCATCATTCCATTCCTCTCCTAAGCTCTATGGGTTATTTTCTTCCTTAGTACTCAGGGAAAATTGTGTAGACTTTGGTCGTTACTTTATGTCTCCCCTTGGTTTGGATGTTTCAATGTTTTCAATGGAGTGTTATGGCCAACAATTGTTAGAAACAAAATGGAGGTTTCTCATTGTCTAAATGGTAATTCAATGGAATTTACAGGGATGAAGACCATAAAAACAATATTAATGGAGAAAAGAAAGACTCAAATATCCCAAATCAATTCTATGCATGGTGACACCGATATAGCTAATGAAGTCCTTTATGTTGAATTTGTTAAATACATTCTAACTCTTCATGAATGGTAATTAATTCTAAAAATTCTCTCACAATATTAGAAGGGCATGTGAATGAATTAAATGTCTCTCTTTAGACTATTGTTTGGGCCCTTCTTACCTACCTTGTGAATCATATGGAGCCCTCTCCACTAGAATCTCTCCTTAAAGAATCTACATAATTCAGGGTATATATCAAATACTAGGAGGAGGTTGACACCACCAATGAAAAGACCATAGGCATTAACTCAAAACGAAGTAAGTTTCTAATCAATTTATATATTTATAATTCCTTCGTTATAAAATTTTTATACTAAGTTAAACCTGCAAATTTTAGAATAAAAGAACTACAACATTTCTAGCTTACACTATTTTGAAAATGTTATGATTCTCATTCTCTAAACTAATAGCTCTATAACAAAATGGAATTTATCAACACTACATAAAAATATCATAATTGTTTTATTATTAATACAAATAATGCTCTATATATATAAATGGATAGATAGTCATTATAATCATATTAGGAGAGTCATTATAATCATATATTAGGAGATTCATTATAATCATATTCATCATGTGCCAAAATCTGATCCCACTGTTTAGGATGTTCACCTATAAGGCTTCTCAAAATATTACCCAAGCTTCTGTTCACCACCTCAGTCTGTCCATCAGTCTGAGGGTGACAAGTTGAGCTGAAACTTAGTTTAGTACCAAGCATTTTCCACAATGTCATCCAAAAATGTCCAACAAATCTGGTGTCCCTATCAGATACAATTCTTTTAGGTAACCCATGCAACCTTACAATCTCTTTAAAAACAAATTAGAAACATGAGTAGCATCATTGGTTTTATAACATGGAATAAAATGTGCCATTTTAGAAAATCAGTCAACTACAACATAAATTACATCATCCCCTCTTTGTGTTTTAGCTAAACCCAAAACAAAATCCATACTTACCATATCCCAAGGTCTATCTCGAATAGGTAATGGAACATACAAACCTGTGTTTTGACTCCTTCCTTTTGCATACTGACAAACTTACAATTTCGCACATAATTCTCCACTCCAGTTTTCATATTTGGCCAAAAATAAAAATGACCCAGTTGTTCACAAGTCTTGTCTCCACCAAAATGTCCACCAAGTCCACCACTATGTTTCTCCTTAATTAAATTTTCTCTCATAGAACAATTTGGTATGCACAACTGATTTCTTTTAAATAGCAAACCTTCTTGCAAGAAAAAGTCCAGCCACTTAATTCTATCCAAAAAAACATGATTATTGCATGCTTCAAATGCCTCTTTAAAATCCAAATCCATCTTATACAATTCTTTAAGAAAATCAAAACCCAACACTTGAATTTGGCTTTCTTGAACTAAAATGTTTTTTCTACTTAAGGCATCTGCTACTTTGTTTGCTTGGCCATTTATATGTTTCAATACAAAATTGAAACTTTGAAGACATTCTACCCATTTTGCATGTTTCTAATTTAGTTTTTGTTGTTTCATAATGTACTACAATTCATGATTGTCTGAATAAAGCACAAAATATTTAGACATCAAGTAATGTCTCCATTTTTTTTATGACTGCACAATTGCATAAAATTCCTTGTCATAAGAAGAATATTTCCTACTTGTCTCATTCAGTTTTTCACTGAAATAAGCTACAGTTCTGTCTTCTTGACTTAACACAGCTCCAATAGGTTCTCCATGGGCATCACATTTCACTTGAAAAGGTTTGTTAAAATAAGGCAAAATTAAGATAGAATTAAGATAGGCTTCTCTGTTATCTTTTGTTTTAACAACTAGAAATTTTTCTCTTCTTCATTAGTCCATCTAAATGGTTTTATGTCCTTCTTTATAGTATCAACAATACGAGCATTGATCTTACTAAAATTCCTTATGAATTTTCTATAAAAACTAGCAAGACCATGGAAGCTTCTTAAGTCAAAAACACTCTTAGGTGAAGGCCATATTATGATTTCCTTTATCTTTTCTGGATCCATTTTTAATCCATCAGTAGAAACAAAAAAGCCTAAATATATCGATTCTTGTTTCATGAATGAACACTTATTTAAATTTACCAGCAACTTTTCTTGATGTAACTTCCTTAAGACATAATTCAGATGTCTCATGTGTTCTTCTTTAGATTTGTTGCAAATTAATATATCATCCAGATATACTATTACAAATTTACCAATAAATTCTTTCAGTACTTCATTCATAAGCCTCATAAATGTACTAGGTGCATTTGATAATCCAAATGGCATTACCATCCATTCATACAATCCTTCATTTGTTTTAAAGGTTGTCTTCCATTCATCTACTTCCCTTATCCTAATTTGATGATAGCCACTCTTTAAATCCAATTTTGTAAAATATCTTGCCTCACTTAAACAATCCATAAAATCTTCAATTCTAGGTAGTGAAAATCTATACCTGATTGTTATTTTGTTGATTTCTCTTGAGTCAGTGCACATTCTCCAGCCTCCATATTTTCTTGGACTCAACACTGTTGGCATTGCACAAGGACTCAAACTTTCTCTGATCAGTCCTTTATCTAACAGTTCCTGCACCTGCTTCCTGAATTCTTCATTTTCTATGGGAGTCATCCTGTATGCTGCTTTATTTGGAAAATTTTCTCCTGGAATAAATTCTATATGATGGCTAATATTTCTATTAGGTGGCAATTCATCAAGCAAATCATCTACAATGATATCACAGTAATTTTCTAGCATCTCTTGAATTTCAATTAGTAAATCAGAAATTTTAGTGGAAGTAATTACTACCTTGGGTTTGCAAATTAATGCAAAGTTTACCTCATCATCTTCAATCTGCTGCAGACATCCTTTTCCACTCAGTAATAGACCTTTCAGATCAGATCTTCTTGATGCATCTTCTTCTTCTATAGGAAACAATGTATGATTGACACCATCTTTACAAAACTTGTATGTGCTCTTTTTCCCATCATTCATAGCTCCTCTGTCATACTGCCAAGGTCTACCCAACAATATGTGACATACGTCCATAGGCATCACATCACACATAATTTTTTTTTTGTAGTTGCCCAACTAAAATTCCACTTCACACTGTTCATTTACTAACAGCTGATGTCCTTTCTGAAGCCAAGACACCTTGTAGGGTGTTGGATATTTCTTTGTTTTTAATTTCATTATCTCCACCACTTCTGTAGAGACCAAATTATCAGTGTTGCAACTATCAATTACCCTTTGACATCATTTTCCTTGAACTTTTCACACAATTCTAAACAAAGTCTTTCATTGTGTTGTTCAACGACTTCTTTTATTTGTTTTAACAAAACTTTGTTAACTACCAAAGATTCTCCTTTCTCTGTTATATTCTCTACTTCTTCTTCACTATGAGCAACAATTACATTTCTTTGATTTGTCCCCACATTCTCTGGACATTCATAAGCTCTGTGTCCCAACTTATTACATCTATAACATCATTTTTGTCTTCCTCTTCCTTTGCCTCCTCTTCCTCTGGAAAAACTCCTTGTGCCACTTGCATCACCTTATGTGGGTGTATGCTGACTTAAGTTGATGCTAGCTCCTTCTCTAGGTGTTGTAGATCTTCTTCTATGACCTTGACTTCCTCTTCCTCAGAAAGTACCTCTACCTCTGGCAGATTGCTTCCTCATGAGTTTTTCTTCAGCCTTCAAGGCCATCTGATAAGCCTCTTCTACTATTTTAGCAGACAACATACTTATCTCATCTTGGATATTCACTCTGAGACCATTCATATATCTTGCAATCTTCTCTTCTGTATCTTGAATTTGTCCTGCTCTTATGCTTACTTTGTAAAATTCCTCTGTATATTCTTTTACTGTCATTGACCTCTGTCTAAGGTTTTGCATCTATCTAAATAATTAAAGTTGATAATCACTTGGAAAAAAATTACCTCTCAACTTTGCCACCATCCTGTTCCAATTCTTTATTGGCTGCTTACCAAATCTCCTTCTTTTTGCCCGCACTCCATCCCACCAAAGTTCTGAATGTCCTTCCAATTTTGTGACAGAAAATTTCACTCTTTTTCCTTCTTCCATTTCTTCATTATCAAAAAACTTATCCATGTCATTAACCCAAACTATCAACTCCTCTAGGTTTAAGCCTCCTGTAAAAACTGAAACTTCAAGTCTGGGTTTAGATGTGCATCGTATCACTGATTTAAAAAATCTCATTTCATGAGTAACTTCTACAGGTTCTCCAATTCTACAGATTCAACTTCAGGCTCACTGACATCTCCAGCATCTGCATCTCTTTGATTTCCCATTTCCACTGCTTCTAATCTAGCTTGCATCTGTTGCATAACTTCCAACACTTCAGCATTTGCAACTAGTCTTCCTCTTCTTCGACCAGCACCACCTCCTCTTCCAACTCTGTAAGCCATGTTGGATTTATTTTCCTGATCTTTGAGATCTTTCTTAGTGTCTAAAGGCTGCTCTGATACCACAAATGGTGGTCTAGATGCAGGCGTTATTGATAAGCTTTAAAACTTAGAGAAAAGTTCCTCTGTTTCAAGTGAAATTTCCTCTCTGGACTTTTTTGAAGTCTCAGTCATCTAGTCCCAAACTAACTCAAAACAATGGCGGAATCACACTTCAACAAATAATCACAATTTCCACTTTAGATTTGATTTTGATGAAACCAACCATATTAAATCCCTTTACTAAAAATTTATCACATCCATTCTAGCTTTTAAACGCCATGCATATTTGAATGTGATATCCGTTGGATCACTAATTAAACGGACAGTTACAATGACACGAACTCCAAAACTCCACTTAATAATCATTGGGTCCATTTGAAATGTTAAAATATGGGCAGCTAATTATGTGATTATCATCGGATCAACGATATTGACATGAGGGCCGTCATATCGAAAAAATACTGGATGGTCAACTTAAATTATCAAATCGCATTTAATAAATATCGCATCCATTTAAAAGGTTAAATAATGCTCAACTTTTCATGCGATACCCATCGATCGGCTTTGATCAGATGGTTCTCCTATAGATTTAGAGCTTCAAATAAAATACTGTAACTTTTATGCAATTTTATCAAATATTCACATCCCTCGCCAGGTTATCAAATGCACATATTCACATGAAATATCCATTGATATTTCCTTATTTATACCGGAGGTTTCTGAAGTCTTCCTAGTTTTCAACTAAACCTCGCCCCAATTAACAGTCACACATATATAATAAAACTTAGGAAATTTAACAAACACGCATATATTACAGAGATACAGAGAAAAACCACTTCCTTCAATTTTAATTACAATAAAATCCTCTCACCCCTCTTTTACATTCAAACTTACATACAATATATATTGTTCATACAAACGTTTAGATCCGCTTCAAAGGTATCAAATTTTCCTAGTTTTAGATAAAATCAATTGGCATGATATTTTCCCTAAAATCCTCAACTAAAAACTAAATACATTTAATTAATTACAAATCGGTTCAAATCCCTAAGGAATAGTTCAAATCCTATCTACCAAAATAGTAAATTGCTAGATAAAGGAACCCACTCCTTTGCTTGTAAACCTTTTTTGTATTTTTGGAATAAAATTGAAATCCTTTTTCCTCGAGGTCTCATGCTCCTGCATCAATCAACATTGAAGAGAGCCCAAAAGACAAAATTGAAAGGAAGAAAAAGACTCAGTCAAAGAGTCAAGCACAGAGAAAGAGGTCTGGTAAGAGGTTGACTAACGCAGAGGCCATCAGGACTTTTTCCTCTATTCTGGACCTCTGATAAATGAAGAACATGGCTTCTTTGGAGAAAATTTTTGGGTTAATGTTCCATGTTTTCCAGATATAGCTACCTTTTCTGTGAAGGTAGAAATTATTTTGAAATATCAGCATGTGATGGAAATGGGCTACTTTTTGGTTTGATATCATGATGGTGGCATTAAACAGGTGAAGTGGAGAAATTTTTCAGTTGAAATGGATGCTGCCAGGTGTCATGTATCAAGTCCTCTTTGAAATACAAGGGTTTTGTTTTGCACATTTGAAGGAGACATCCACATGTCTCTCCCACTGTTTTTACACTTTTTGCTGAAGATTGGTTGCACCAGAACAGAAGAGTGGTCTTCAAATAGGTTGCCACCTCATAGAACCATTTCAGATTGATAGCCTTCATGATGTTTATCTTTGTTTTAATATAGCACTTTTTATTTAAGATTAAGGATAAGCCTCATCTCTTGCACGAGATTGTAATAACTTTTGAAACAAATTTATCTTTTTCTGTGGAGATGACAGTATCATATTTTGTATATATATGCCAAATTGATATGAAGAAAAGGTTGGTGGTTTTATAATTTTGACTCATATGATATGTAATTATTTTTTCTGAATGAAATTGAATGATACTTCTAAGGACTTATTACCAATTTGTTGTGTGTATTGTCAACTTTACTTGTGTTTCCATATATTATTTATTTAAGCTTCAGTTTGTGAACTATTATGTTGTTATGTGTTCTTATCAGTCTCTTAAACATGTTATGTGTTTTTATCAGTTTTCATTAGTCTCACACCGCGAGCATTCCCGGTAGAATATATGTTATAATAGTGGAAGAGCATCACTCATGATAGTTATTCTTCATGATATTTCAGAGAGAATCTTGTTAGACTAGAAATATATTTCTCTTAATGAAATATTATCAAACTACTACTTTTGTGAATTTCTACCAAATAAAGTAGATTTCTATTTTACAGACCTACTATTTCCTCTCTCATCTGACAGTTTCCTCTCCTCATAGGCTACAAACTTGCACTCTTCTACCACACCAAGTTCCAATACCCTCATTAGTAGAACTATGGATTTGACTGAAATATCATTTCAATGAATCAAAGTTTATACCACCTACCAATCCCATAAAACAAATTATTAAATTTCCTTAGTGTTTACTGTAGTCCAAGTGATGATTCTAGCGCCAGCAAAAAGTATGGTAGAAATATCACCACCAATTGATTGGTGGCTTGAATTTATAAATTATCATTATCAAATTAGTTGATGTAAAGGCCTCCTCCTTGTACTCAAGTTTCAATTTTTTGTTTCCTATTTCAACTCCCCTGGCCCGATCTCACCTAGGATCCCAATAATACTCAATACCAAGCTCCCAAAATCTATATTAGCATAATTTATACGTAATTCGGTTCAACAATTTAGGAGATACACCTTTTTCAACACAATATGCTCCATTAACAAGATAAGAAAAAATATGGAAATGTGTATTGTTCCATGTATTGTTGTTAATAATAATAATTTTGTTTCCCATTGTTTTTATTTACTATATATAGTCCCATCATGAAATTATCTGGGCATCAGCAGGGCTATTTTGTTGTATCTAGAAGTACACTTCACTATTTTCATCAAAGATAACCCTTTCACCATGGGTACTCCTAGAAACAGGAACATGTAACCTCCTCCTCCCACATTTTCCCAGGTTAACAGGTCAGTTGAGGTAAACATGTGATAAGGGGCTATTATGATTTGACTCAACCTCCTAGGTCACCTTAAGGAAATGGAACTCATATAACACCAACAATCCAACCTTCCACACATACTACAGAACTTTGAGGAGCCAACCAACCCTTCCAGGTGGTCAACCACTAATACAACTCATCATTTGACTGACATGGACCCTCATCTGCTCCCATGAGAAGCCTTGGAAGTGACTAAGGCATTCTAGTCGCTTCCATAGGAAGGCATGCCGACGACTGTGGAATTTTCCAACTAGTTTTATTCCAGCAACCCCATATTTTGTGCCACGTTTTTACGGCCAGTACTCAGACCACTCCCCAGAAATTCATGAAAACTTCAGGAATGATAACTAACACGGAAAGAAAAATACTAATGCAAAATTTGATACAAATACTTGATCAGACCTCTACTATCCATGATAGACATTTTTTCAAACATGTCACAAATATCCAATCTACAAGTCATAACAACAAATCTAAGCATAGGGGTCTCATACTTATCGGAGAATCGATAAGAAACATTGATGGCTCATCAAAATAGAAAAATTATCATCTATTAGGTTATGTATTTATTGTTCATTCATTTTATAATCAAATCATTATGAGAGCCATACTCCAAGTCTGTTGTAAAATATACTCATTACCAACTTATAACCAACAAACATAAATAGGATATAACAGTCATAAAATCCACGCATGAGAAAGTATATTTACCCATCAAATACAAGAGGGAAATAACTCTTATTACCACGTGTAAAATGCAACCAGCTATGGGAATTCCACGTACCACCCAAACATAGACTAGGTTGAAGTAAATATTTATTTCAACTAGTCACCCTCATGCCATATTCCAAGCATGAATGTGGGATCTCATGTAATAAACAAAAAAAAAAAAAAAAATGAGCTAGGGATTCCAAAGGAAAACCCACCTCAACTCTCAACTAGTGACTCCACCTCACGGTCGGAAATCACTAACCATCACGAGATTGGTCTCTACCCAAGTTATCCAGGACTCCAGAGTGTTTGTTCCAACCATGGAATCCAAGACTAGCAACTCAACCCACAATTTTCGTCGAGCTTCCATATCGTTTTTCTAACAAGGGCTTCTATGACTAGTATCTCAAGGCACCAAGGGATTCTAGATTGTTTTTCCAACCAACGCTTCCAGGATTAGTAACTCAACCTAAGTTTTCACAAGGATTCAAGAGTTTTTGTCCAACCAAGGCTTCCATGAACTAATAAATCAACCCAAAACCATAAGGAAAATGAGAAACATCCAGAAAAATAGGGAGAGAAGCATTTTATTGTTTCATATTCTTGAATTTATGCATTATATAGATAGCAAGGTTTTTAGCTGAGGCTTTCCTAAGATAAATATTTGTGTTGTGCGATTGAAATTCTTTCTCTTTCTTATTCATGTGATTGTGCAATCGTAATTGGTTTCCACAATTTGTAGAATAGATTCAAGTATTTTGTTTTAGCATATTACAAGATCAATTGAATCTATGTGGTTTTTATACATGGTATCCAAGCAGGAATCACTATATAAGATAAGAACACGAGTTTGTTTTGAACAAGTGAATCGATTTTGTAGATTTATTCTCCATGACCAACAAGAGATCATGATGTCTTTTGTGGATTGAGACTCGAATATTCCCTTAAGGATAGTTAAAATCACATAGCGTGGAAGGACATGATGTAGGTAGTGTTGGAGGACAACGAACTAAAGGAATTCATAGACAATGATATTCCCAGGTCCGCAGTAGGAGATGCTAAAAATATTGATGCATGGAAGAAGAATGTAGCAAAGGCGAAAAGGATTATGTTAGAAGGAGCAGGATATCATATTGACTCAGACCTCCATGGAAAGGAAACTCCATATGCTATGTGGAAGGCCTTAACAAATTTGTTTCAGAATAACAATGACCATAGGAAGCTGGAATTTAAGGACAAGCTCAAAAAGATCAAGATGGAGAAGGGCGACACAATACCAAAATACTTAATGAAGTTCACTCAATGTCGATATGACCTTGGAATTGTTGGTGTGATAGTTACCGAGGATGATCTAGTGAGCCTAGCACTTCTAGGCCTTCCCAAGAGCTAGAAAGGATACTAGGATTCAGTGAATGGGAGGAAGAAGCTACCAGAGTGGGAGCGATTGTGGTCTGACCTGGTATAAGAAGAGATTCAGCAGAACACCAAATATGGATCCTCATCAAAGACTCATGAAGAGGAGAATTGTGCCTTGGATGGGAAGACGAAGAAATTGAAATGGAAGGCGTCCCATTCCAAATCAGATTTTGGTCAAGTAGGCAAGAAGAGAGACTTGTCAAAGATGAAATGTTTTCACTCTCATGAGTTTGGAAACTATGCTACAAAGTGTCCGCACAAGAATACCGGCAAGAAGCCCTCGGGAGGAGCGTCAGGTGAAGCAATCGCTTCATAGTTCGAGTTGGATGTCACCCTCATTGCATGCATGGTATCATTGGTAATTGGTTTTGTCAGGTACTTGGATAGTGGAGCTTCATTCCTTATGATTGACAAGAAATATTATTCAGTAGATTGGAGGAGAACTATCTCTAGATGCACATCGAGATGGGAGATGAAGGGAGGTATAACATGACCTACATAAGTATAGTTACCTTTCAGAGGGAGTTTGGTACTCCTCTCACATTAAAATATGTCATGTATGTTCCTGGTTTAAGAAGAATTTAGTTTCTCTCGCTATGTCATTTCATGCTTTCTTTGTCGTTAATTCGTTGGGTGAGGATGGGAGAGATTAGGATCATTTTTGGATAATGTCGAGACGATATGACAATAGCATTTCCAAAACACCGAGACATTTTTGTAAGGAGAAAACGTGTTCTTCTTCTACATCCACGTGGACTCATTGTTGTGATTGAAAACTATGCAATTAAAAATAATATGTGTTAAGTTAATTTGTTGTTATCATTAAAATTTATATTATTTAAAAATATATTTAAAGTATTTTGTTGATAATTTGTAATGGTAAACTTTCACTTCTAAATGTGTTTGTCTCTCGGAAAACTTTCACTCTTTCCAAATACCAACATATTTCTTTATGATTGAGGAATGTGATTTCTTAGCAATTAAAAATAGTTTTAAATCTTTCTTCAAAACCAAAAAATCCATATTAATTTAATTAATATTAACCAAGTTTAAGGGCATAGATTAGAGGTCAAAAAGTCACCATTTCAAAATTATTTGAGCAAAAATCTAGCCATGCTAAAGGTTGGTGTGGTTTAGATATTTGTTGTGGTCTAGATAGTTGGTGTGGTCCTATGGTGATTTTGATGGCTTAGATGCCCCTAGTTCATGATTACTCAAGTAAAAATAAAAGGTCAGGGGTGCCATTTATCATACATAACAAACAAAAAATAAATAACATTGACAGAAAAATCAATATCACTTATAATTATTATTAAAGTTACATTCAATAAAATCATATTTTTTTATCTTATCTTAATCTTAATTTTATATCCAAAATTAAAAATAATTTATGTTTTAACAACAAATTCTATCATCTTTCTTTTTTTTATTATATATTTATTAAAAATAAAAAATAATTTTGTTACAAATAAAAAATACATCAAAATTCCATTTTTTATGGAATCTTTAATGTTAATTCTCAATTTAAATCCAATGTGAATTAGATTTTTTGAAATAATCTCTCTCTCTCTCTCTCTCTCTCTCTCTCTCTCTCTCTCTCTCTCTCTCTCAGTTAACAGTCCAAGGCCTATAAACATATATTTTGAGAGTAAAATCCTACCCTTTTGCAAACCACCAAAATCTTCCTCTCGCTATACACTTCAAAAATAAAATAAATTAATAATCCAAGACCTATAAACATATATTTTGAGTAAAATTCCACCCTCTTACCCTCTTACAGATTATTCTGGATACTATGACTAGCTTTGAATAACTATGATGAATTAGTTTACATTTATGGATAAAAACCTATAATAATTATCCCTATTATTAATGGATCCCTGAATTAGATGAATTAGTTTACATTTATGGATAACAATGATAATAATTATCAAACTAACGAACAATATCCTACATAATACAAATAAACAAATCACATATAAATTACAATACCCAATACATATGATGACATATATCAAATATTAAGCACAAGACAAGTAGGAGTTAGTATCTCCAACAACCTCCCTTAATCAGTACTTGTCTTCATCTTTCTCTGGTGAAGTCTTCATCAACATATTCAATCATTTTGAAATCTTGTAGAATGAACTCCATCAAGTTGTCTCGTAGTCCTCATAAAGGTGTACCTCCCAAGTTAAACTGTTGAGGTTTCAAATTCCCCCTTCTAGAACTCCTAAATCACAAATCTCTTGAAGTCAATTACTGAATAACATTCCACATGCTATATCATAGCCTCAATCATAGATTGTAATCCACATGTAGGTTTTTACAATTAATGGGGGATCCTTCCCTAGATCCACAACCTATGAACTAAATAGGAAATCACCCTACATACTCAGTCATATCTATTTGTGGACAGACATGTACTCTACACAATTTTCCTAAAACATTGACTCGTTTCACAGTTACCACCATGATTCAATATGTAAACAATGACTACACTTAATTTCCTTAAATTTGTTAGTTTCGCAATCATGAACATGATTCAATATATTTTTTCTTTAACATGTATATCTATGATTTTACTTGGTTTCATTTTTCTTTATAGGCAAGGTAGAATTGATAAGATGAAATAGAACAATTTTATCAACAAAAGTTTTTTCTATAAAAAAATAATAAAACAGATTTAATAATAACATTTAAATGACAAGCATAAATAAATGTACAATTTCACGTGAAGTGCAGATTTAAAAGGAGACTCGTCATAAAAAAATACTTGACATGTAGGATTTCCGATAAAATTTACACTTTGCATGCTTGAAGATACAGTTTCTTTAGGCTTTTCCTTTTCTTTTTTTTGGTTGGAGGACATCTTAATAAATAAGGGAATTCAATCCATCATCTACCTTAGCCATAAAATTATTTCATTCTTTGACATTTCAACATTCCATTCCTCTGCTAAGCTATATGGGTTATTTCCTTCCTTACTACTTGGGGAAAATTGTGTGGAATTTGGTCATTACTTTATGTCTCCCCTTGGTTTGGATGTTTCACTGTTTTTAATGGATTTGTATGCCCGGAAATTGTTAGAAACAAAATAGAGGTTCCTCATTGTGTAAATGGTAATTCAATCGAATTTATAGGTATGAAGACCATCAAAACAAAATTAATTGAGAAAAGAGATACTCGAAGATCCCAATCAATTCTATGCATGGTGCACCGATATAGCTAATTAACTCCTTTATGTTGAAGTTGTTAAATACATTCTAACTCTTCATGAATGGTAATGAACTCTAACAATTCTCTCACCATCTTAGGAGGGAATTTTAATGAATTAAACGTCTCTCTTTAGACTATTGTTTGGGCCCTTCTTACCTGGCTTGCAAATCATGTGGAGCCCTCTCCACAAGAAGCAATCCTTAAACACTCTATAGACCTCAGGGTATATATCAAATATTAGGAGGAGCTTGAAACCACCAATGAAAATATCATAGTCATTAAGTCAAAATGATGTTGACTTCTAGTCAACTTATATTTTTATTTCTTCGTGTTACAAAATTTTTATAAGAAGTTAAACCTACAAATTTTGGAACAAAAGAACTAAAATATTTATAGCTTGCACTATTTTGAAAATGTTATGATTCTAATTCTATAAAACTATAAATCCATAAGGAAATGTGATTTACCAGAACTACATAACAATATCATAATTGTTTTTCTTATTAATACAAATACTCCTCTATAGATATATAAATAGATAGATAGATATCCCCAAGGTTTTAACCATGTTGCTCTTTCGCTACCGTCAAGGTTGTCATTTTCAAAAGTCAAATCTACTTGAGTCCCTCAAGGCGAGTACATGATATATGATGATGAAATTTACCCTATGCTCCATTCACACAATGTGAGAAAGTGCATAAAGGGTTTCCCTCAATAATTTTTTGAACCTTGGCCATTGAGATTCTATCCATTGAGAATAAGGTTATCGTCATTGTTTATTTTAGAACTACAACCTAATCAACATGAACAATGAGATGCTTCCTAGCATTTCTTCAAATAATATTAATAATCACTCAAGTCATATCAAAATGTCAAGTAAAAATATTGTTTTTTGGCTTAAACAGTAAAGTTAGATAAATTAATAGGTCTCCCTTAAAATTATTGATATACCATTAATGGTGTTATCATAACCAAATTTAAATTGAAATAATGATATGAAGAGTGAACTAAGAATAAGAGTTAGAAAATATGCTATAAAAAAACCCTAAGAAAATGATATCGATATTTGGGTCTAAGATACAGGAGGCTTGAATGTCGAGAGAGAGGAGAGAAGTCACACAATATTTCCTAAAACTATTCTAAAAAAAACATTGATAAAAAATACATAAACTGAATTAGTCACAACCTATGAGAAGAAAGAGAACTCCTTATTAAATGAGGAAAACCTATACAACTACATCGTGATGGAAAAATATGTCCTTTTGAAAGGTGAGGCTAATTATTTATAGTATTTTTGATATCTTATTGAGCTACATCATTCAATACCATGGGTGGATAGGAATTCTCATTCAGATCAATCCTCCCCCTTATAAACTAGTGATCCCATTGTGTCAAGTTCCCTCCTTAGAAGCTTCTCTAGAATATGATCCAATGAAGATAAGGGTTTTTTATGGTTAACTAATGACTTCAGGTTTGTGGATGATGTAAAACCAAGTGTTATTGAAGACAATGGTTTTGTGTGCTTAACCCATAATCGTGGGTTTGTGGACTACCCATAACCAAAAATGCCAAGTACCAACAAATACAAGGGTTTTGTGTGGTTGGCTCATAATTGTGGGTTTGTGGATTGGTTTTGTGTGTTTAACTCGTGAATTTGGGTTTCTGGATGACCCAAAACCAAGTGTTGTTGAAGACAATGGTTTTGTGTGTTTAACCCATAATCGTGGGTCTGTGGACTACCCATAACCAAATGTGTCAAGTACCAACAAATGCAAGGGTTTTATGTGGCTGGGTCATAGTTGTGAGTTTATGGATGACCCAAGATCAAGTTGGTGATGGAAATCTTGGAAAATGGTTTTTTGTGGTTGACCCATAAATGTCGGTTTGTGGGTGATCCATAACCTTGATGAATGAAGGTCCAAGGATAAAATTACCCTATAATTCTTGTGGGAAAATTGTTGATACTACCAATATATGGCCTAGAAAATGGAATTCAAGACAGTTCGTTTGTGGGTATGTTAGAAATATCACCACCAATTGATTGGTGGCTTGAATTTGTAAATTATCACTATCAAATTAGTTGATGTAATGGACTCCTCCATGTACTAAAGTTTCACATTTTTGTTTCCTATTTCAAATCCCTTGGCTCGATCCAACCGAGTAGCCTAGTCACACTCAATACTAAGCTCCCTAAATATATAGTAGAATAATTTATACATAATTCAGTTCAACATTTTAGGAGCTATCCCTTTTTCAACATAATACTCTCCATTAACAAGATAAGAAAAAAAATGGAAAATATGTGTATTGTTCGATGTATTGTTGTCAATAATAATAATTTTGTTTCCCATTGTTTCGATTTAATATATATAGTACCATCATGACATTATCTGGGCATCATGAGGGGTATTTTGTTTTATCTATAAGTACGATTCACTATTGTCATCAAAGATAACCCTTTCCCCATGGGTACCCCTAAAAACAAGAACATGTAACCTGCTCCTCCCACATTTACCCAAGTTAACCGGTCCGTTGAGGTAAACATGTGACAAGGGGATACTATGATGTGATTCAACCTCCTAGCTCACCTTAAGGAAGTGGAATTGACATAACACCACCAATCTGACCTTCCACTCATACTATAGAACCTTGAGGAGTCAACCATCCCTTCCAGGTGGTCAAGCCCTAAGAAAAATAATCATTTGAATGACATGGGCCCTAATCCTGTCACATGAAAATCCCTACAAGCGACTGAGGAATTCTAGTTTCTCCCATAGGAAGGCATGTTGACAACTGTTGACTTTTCCAGCTATTTTTGTGCCAGCAACCCCAAATTTTGTGCCACTTTTTTAGGGCCGAGACTTAGGCCACTACCCAGAACTTCATGAAAACATCCGGAATGATAAATAACATAGAAACAAAAATACTAATGCAAAATTTGATACAAATACTTGATCTAACCACTACTAGCCATGACATACATTTTGTCAAACATGTCACAAATATGAAATCTACAATTCAAAACAACAAATCTGAGCATATGGGGTCTCATTCTTATCTGAGAATCAGAAAGAAGCATTACTTCACTAGTAGAAAATGGCTAATTAGTTACTAAAAAAACGACTAAAATTTGCATATAAATGACTATTTTTCGATCGGTAACCAATAGTAGCTAATTTACAGTATCTTATAACGCGACCAACTTTTGGTCGTTTTTAGCTTAGTCATTAATTGGGTATCTCAATTTTGTTGTCTAGTTGTATATTTGGTCATTGATTTAGTCATTATTTTAGTCATTGATTTGATCATTAATTTAGCTATTGATTTGGTGATTAATTTGGTCATTGATTTGGTCATTGATTTAATCTTTGATTTGATCATTAATTGTCACAATTAATGACCAAATATACAACAAAATATATGACTATATCATCACCCAAGAAAACCCATTAATGACCAAAGAAATATGACCAAAATGTTGGTCGTGTTATAAGATACTGTAAATTAACTACTAATAGTCATATATATGCAAATTTTAGTCATTGTTTGAAACCAATTAATGACCGAAGAAATATGACTAAATTTTAGTCGTGTTATAAGATACTGTAAATTAGCTACTAATAGTCGTATATATGCAAAATTTAGTTGTCATTTGTAGTCACAAATTTATCATATGCAGTAGTCATTTATTCATTATATAAATGACTAATTTAGTAGTTTATATTCATTTCATTTACTTTCATTAATAATCATTATAAATGACTAATTTAGTCGTATATTCATTTTATTTGTGTTCATCATTAATCAATATAAACTACTATTTTAATAGTTTTAGATTGATTTTGTGTTCATTATTAATCAACATAAATTAATTAGTATGATTTTGCAACTAAATTTTAAAAAAATGTCATACAATTTACATGTTCATCTAATATGAAAACGCAAAGTTACATATGTTAATTACAATACCAAGTAATATCAAGTGCAACTATAAATAATTCCAACCACATTATATTATATAAAATGTCAAGTATTACAATATGAGTTTCCAACTTAATATTGGTTGGAGTACAATTTACAAATAAAATATTGTTCATCACTTCAAAACATTATCATTATCTTGCCAAGGAATTGCAAGTGAATTCACCAACTCTAAAAACTTGACCATTAGTCTTTATCTATCTGTCTTATGCGAGATATTGGCTCTACGAGTACCACTGGACCAGTACACTTATCTCTCTTTTTCACTCTAGTGTTATTGTTCCCCTCTTTCTTCAATCCTTACTTCTTACCATCAATACTGAGTCCATTTTCTACAAAAAGAAAACAAAAAAAGTTACAATGCAGAGTATAAGACATGAACACTGGAATATAAACTAAAGTAGACTATAAATAATTGATACGATATATACCTCAACATCAGCAATATTGTTAATGTCATTTTCCCCCATAAAAGCAAGAAACTCAAACAATTTTTCTTTAGTTGGGAAATAGTGGCCACTAGATGACCTGTATAAACAAAGCAAATAAAATGTCACAAATAAACACAACAGAGCTAGAAATTTCTACTAATAATGTCTCATGCTCCACTTTTTTATTTGTATCGTTTCCTCTAGCTATCTCTAAGAAGAAGTGACACTTCAACAATAAAACTAGTTAGTAGAAATCTAATGGGTGGAGCAAAGTATTGCAGACACATGATTACAACAAGAAACTAAAAAAGAATAAGACAAGACTTTGTAAATTGTGATACTAACCAGGAATATAGCTTCAATATAGTAATATTTAATTATCAATGTACTATTCCAAGGGAAAAGGAATCAAATTCCCATAAGCCAACAAATTATGTATGCCCCTTGTTTTCCCTGTAATTAATTGAGAAAGATTAGCACACGCAATTTCCATTTAGAATCTCTAAAATGGTTCTATAAATATTCAAATCAAACTTAATGTTACTCATTCATTTTTATCTGATGCACACAAAACTGAATATGCTAACGTGTTTTTGAGATGGAGAGTTCTGTAATTCATCGTGTCCAAAATCATTGTTTATTGTCATCACTATTTTTTTTTGTTTAAATGATTAGGCAACTGGCCTATATTTGATCAAAAAACATATTTTTCAGAATATATTCCATTTTTCTAATTCAAAGCTAGATTTCCTTCCATTTTATGACGTTCAAACAAACTAGAATAATTTTCCTTTAACAAGTCATTGTTGTAATATACTACTAAACAAACAACTACATAATGAATTTATTAGTGGTGGAATACTAATAAATCACAAATACAGGAAAGAAATAACACCACTATGTCCTAGAATGCCAAGTCTTTATCCTCTTGGTTGGAAATATTACTTCATGAAACCAACATATTTGAAAAATAGAACTTTTCTAAAACTAACCAACGCCAGTGTATCCAACAACAATGACATTTCTATTGGAATGCCCTCAAAATGTGTTGAAGTATCAAACAAGTGTAGTGCACTTCCCCGCAAGGTTAAATTTTGGTAATGGAATATGTTGTCCCTTAGTCTAATCAGGTTTTAACTTGCCTTTGATAACTTAGAGAGAATGGGAATCCAATATAGAACAATGACAGAAAGCTTTTATTCATTCACACTTACCTAGATCCTAAACACGCATTGAAGCGTTATACAAATCCAAGAATGTCTCACATTCCACCAGGAAACAAAATTTCTAGATTTTGATTGTAACCCTTGAGGCTTTCTCAAATTTGTAAACAAGTAACATCATAAATATTTTTCCGTAGTTCTCAAACCTTCTTTTGTGTGGAGCTTGAGAAAATATGTGCATACACATATCACAAGTGTAACTAATTTCTTCTTTTCCTAATTGCTCCTTTTCCTTAAAGTAATATAAGTGGAATTTAAAAAATAAAAGGAAGCGTACAAGAGAGAAATGCCACAAATGCAGATATATTGTAGTACATAAAATCCAAAATATAATGAAGTTAATTAATGTTGTAATTGATGGAGAAATCAATGGGGTCATTGGTGGTTGTTTGTATCCTAAACATGTGGGTTACAATTTGATTTTTACAAATACATTGTGATACATTCCCACTTGGCACTTGTCACCTCGTATTACTCTCACCTCTTCCTCCTTGCTTACAAGGAATTGTTCCCTAAATTAGCAAAATGGAAACTAGTAATTCCTTAAAAATCCTAGAATATCATCTGATCCAGTGACAAGACTAGCCACCTCTTAAATCATATCTACAACCTTTGATACCCTTTTATCAGTATTGTCACTATGTGAATCCCTAAGGAAATGTACAAACTTCTCAAGAAGGAATGACAACACTCTAGTAAAAATATCTCTAGTATTAGATCATGTTTGGGCTTCATAGAATTGCATTACAATAACCAGTTCCTTTCTATTTGAGTGAAGAAACACAAACGATAGAGCCTTGTGACACCATTCCAGCAACAAAACTGGAAAAATTGTATTCAACTATGTTTCCAATTCATGCAAAGTAGCTAATGCATGACAATTCTGCTATTGTAAAACTACAAGCTTTGGAAGAACCACGGGGACCATCTCCTAAACAAGATCTACACTTGGTATACCTCTGAAAATTCAATTCTCATAACTAGGCGTGTGACAAACCTTTCTTTCAAGTATTCAAACAACTCATCTCTAATTCCACCAAACTTCAAAAGGATTGATCTGATTCCTCCCTTCTATTTAAAACTAGCAGATTTATGTATTAACCTAGAAGTTGTTGCTCTTACCCAACTATTTGAATTGTTAAGTTGATCAATCAATAAAGAAGATGAGAAAAAAAATCAAATATCCATGGACATCAACCATTTTCATAATTTCTGCTACCATTTCCAACAAAGTCTCAAATACATCCAGATCCTCAGTGGCTTCCAAATCATGTTTCAATATTCGAAGCATATTTTCTTCTTTTGTTTTGTTGCATGCATCATCATGTTCAAACAAAATATCCATTACATTATTCTCAATGATGTAACGGATTTTCAAAAAAAAATATCTCCTCACAACCTTCTTTTGATAAAGTGGAAGTATATCCAGGTATTTTATCCACAAAGGTTTTGTTCCCATAAGGCCACTTTTGATTGCATGGCATAGAAGACGAGAAATTATTCCCACAATAGCAACACAAACTTGCTCTAATGATTCACTAAAAAGAAGTCGAGAAAAGAAAGACTGAAAAATACTAAAAGCAAACTCTAACAGTTGTATTATTAAGAATGTATTTCCTTTATATCTGATATAAAGTTACATCAAGGTCACTTTTCCCTGAGTCAGCTGAAATTTATTTATCACACTGAGCACAAAATAATCTTGATATAAGAACATCTATGTTTCCCAAATTCACTTTCAAACCAACATTTTGTGGATTTGACACAGAAATTTGGTTGCATAATCAGTGGCTAAAGGACTAGCAGATAAACATGCAATGTATCCAATATCATGAGCTAAAATTTCACGAACTTTGACAGATTTGTCTTCAACAAATACCTCCAATATTCTACACATGGTTGTAATAACATCATAGCTAGAATTGAATGCAAGAATTGGCATAGATGCAACATCTTCAGCTTGGACATCAGCAATCTGATCTTGCAATGCTAAGTCCAAAACCTCAAAAATATTTTCACTCATTGCTTTGATCCCTACCTTAGGCAACATACTCATAATTCTGCACTTTGTCTTCTTGATGATATCAGATTCGATGTCAATATCAAAAAACAATCATGGAAGTTTTAAAATTGACAAGAGTGTTTTTATGTTCAGAAATCTTTCTCTGTTGCTTGTATTTTGAAATGTCTGAGAAAACACTCTTTAGTTGTACATTCAACAATGCATCTAGGGAATATGGCATATAAAGTATGAAGGAAAGAACCCATGGTCAAATCATAAATAGTGGTCCATTGAATGCACAAGATTCTTGATAGGAATTATTTCTGCATCTAGTGATGATGATGTTAAATGTATAAAGTCGAAACAAGGCCTTTGTAATGTACCGTATCCTTAAGCAAGTAAAATACAAGATGCAGACATGAACGATGAACTAATAAGGCCTTCTACTTGAAGCCTTGTTTCGACAAGGCATATATTCAACAATTTCAATATCCAAGAGGCAAATGGTTGCTAGTGTACCTCTCTTGTAACATCAATTAGATTACCCACAATGTTTGGTGACTTGGAGAAAGTAGGAATGTCACAGAAAGGTGTTGGAGAGCTACAGATATAAAATTCAGTAAAGGACATGTCAAATCATGTTATAGACAAGGCAATAGAAACCATGAAGCTCAATTCAATTGCGTAAAATGATGCAATAGATAATAGGTATGCCACAGGATAATTACATAAAGCCCATTTTCTCGAATAGGAATTCATGACCAACCTGGCCGCTAAGGAAGCATGTCTGGTTTCCCGGGTGTAAAATGAAACTCTCTCAAAATTGAGAAGTGTGACTCCTTCACCCAGAACATAGAATGGTCCACTAGATAAGTAAGTCATTGGCCTAAGTGGACTAGATAAATAAGTTTTTGTGCGCTGTCAAATAAGAGTTTTGGACAATTTTTTGAAATTTTCTATAGACAAAACTAACTCTCAAGCATGGCAGGAGAAGATTGATGCACACATTCTAGAGCCTAATGAGTTCTGACAAAAAGAACTAAAGCAAATTTCATGAAAAAATTCAAAGTAAAAAAAAATAAAGCAAGACAAAGTTCATGTAGGCTAAGAAATCCAAAACAACATGAAGAAGCCCTATACTACTTTGAATTTATCAGATGTGAAAATTAAAATAGTGTACGAGGGTTGTTTCTAGCTAAACACGTCATTGCTTACAAATCAACAAATTTATACAACTTGTAGAAAATATTTTAGAAGAGTTTGATGTTTTTTTACACACTTTAAGAGGCCAAGCCACTAGTGAATAACTGATAATTGCCAACAAACTATAATTAGCATTTAGAAAAAATAAGGTAACATGAAATATATTAGCAGTCGCACATGCATTCAGAGTGTTGCGTGATCGATTTTTCTACCTATGTGAAGAATATACGACTTTCTCTCAGATCTATTTCAATGTGTTCAAATCTCACTTGCATCTCCAGTGATAATTCAAACACCTTTTTCAGATCTGTTCATCAAGGAAAACAATTGATATGTTGGCCAAACATATGATTATAAGGCACTCAAAATTTCAACAAATATTTTAAGGGTCATTACCCCTTTGAGGAATTTGTTAGTCAATGGGGAGGACACCTTATATGAGAGGAAGTCACCTTGCACACATTTCCAAGCTATTATGATGAGGATGTCCACTCATTGATAATTACTTCGCCTTCTCCTTTGTAGATTGTACTTCTACCATGGAATTTTCCAAATGGAGCCTTCTGCATTGAATATTGATGGAAAGTTATACTCATGATGCCACAAGTGCCACTTTATTGGAGTTTTGCATGGTCTTTGTGCATTCATTCAAGGTTTGAAGAAGGAATCCACTTTGGAGGAGGTCACACATGCTTCTAAGGAGGATTCATTCATTGTTCGTGAAGGTAGATACATGGTCAACCACTTGGAGGAGGAACCGTACTTTGTGGTGCCATTTTTGGAGGATTGTTGCAAAACCAACTCCATTATCATGTTATCGTCAACTTGTATCATGGAACTGATTGATTGAGAGCATTATTGTAGTCTTTTCCTAAAATATTTTCATAATTTTTCTTGAAGTAGAAAAGGGATCTCAACATCCTATTGCTATCTTTAGTATAGAGTTGTTGAGGAGGTTTGAATGGTAATATTTTATTGTATTCCTTGCACAGAATATTGAAACTAGGAAAAGGTTGCAGCAATAGTTGTGAGAATTTGTACAGTGCTTCAGTTACAACAAATGACACTATGGCTGCTAAAAAGAAGTGGCGGCCACAAAAGTTCAAGGGTTGGGAATAGCACTAGCCATTAGAAAATGCAAGAAGGAGATACAAACATTGAAGATCATTTTCCAAAACATTCAACAGGTGAAAAGATAAAGCTTCCTAGACAATACGGTTAAAAAAAATTTGATGTATTATTTGGTAGGTGCTGGCATGTATTAGATGTCCGCTTATTCAATGCAACTGATCAATCAATGGTTCCAATCATAGCCTTAGTACTTGTCAAGAAGTTATGTACTCTAAAGTTGTTATCCTTGTTACTTGGTCATCTATCCCTAATTCATGCCTTTTTTTCTACTATAGTGGAGGTAGGCTTTGCAGGTGCAAGTTCATGGTGGTTCTTAAGTTGTCTTGGATAGGTTTCTCTTTTCATGGGTATTTGATGTTGTTGTTGTTGCAGTTGTTGTCATCTGCCAAGTGTTTTTGCCACAATTTTTGTGGGGTTTCTTGGGCTTTCTCAGAATGTGTCCAAGATTCTTTTAATGGGGGGTTCAGGATTTCTTTGTTGCTCCTTCTAGGTTTTGGCAAGCCTGCGTGCTTATCCTCTTTGTTTTCCTCAAACTTTGGCCTAGGATTTTATTTCTCTAAGGTTTCTTGGGGATTTTTGGGGGGCTATCTAGGGAGCCTATGCCCAATTTTTTAAAGATGTTTCATGGACCTTCAATTGGAGGAATGTGAACTAGAGAGCTTTGAGCTCTTATTTTTGGCAGGCTTTTTGGCTAATGTGACTGCAATGCCCTCGTGCATTTGAAAAATGTAATTTTTTCGATATTTTCAAGTTGAATAAAATTATGATTTTTTCTTCTAAAGAAAAAAATAAGTGGAGAATTTATTAACAAAAAAAATATTATATATATATAAAGCTAAAAATTTAAAAGACTTGTATAAATTTCCTAATATTCTATATATATAAAAATATAAAGCTAAAAATTTGAAAGACCTGTATAAATTTTCTTTGGCCTAACAAAGGACGCAACAGAAACATCCCCTGGTAAAATGGGATAGACTTGTTCTCCCCAAAAAATTGGCAGTTGGGGGTTTAGAGAATATTGTTCTCTTCAACAACTCACTAGTAACCTAAAACCTTTGGTAGCTAATTCATAACACATCCCTCTAGGGGAAAACTCTCAAATCCAAATATCTCCCAACCTCCGCATTCGTGGACTAGATCTACTAACCAAGGAAATCTAGAAAGGGACCAAATGTCTAGAATCCTTCATACTAGCCTTCCCTCTCATTGGAGAATGGTCGGCATCACAAATTGGTAATCGTGTAAGTGTGAAGCTAGGACTAGATCCATGCATGGGATTAGTTGATGCCTATAGATTATCAAACAAGTTCACCAAGTACTTAAATTAAAAGTGGTGTTATGTCCTCACAAATGCAAAAGCACAATCCCACATAGCATGGGGGCCTACAAGATGGAAAAATTTCACAAATTTGCACCTTGTTGGACAAGATGTTGTAGAATGGGAAACATGTTTCAATCCCCTCACTACAAATCTCATCAAACTTTGGAAGGAGATCAATGTTAAGTTGTTATTGTCAAAAAATCCCAACAATGGGGACTTCACTACAAAATTGGGCTGCGAGTCTCACATTGATTCCCTATTTACTAGGGAAACACACTGTCAGTGGAAACCTCTACAAAAAATACAAGCACCCCTAAAATATAAAACTACACTTTGGCTAGCATTAAATAACAAACTTTTAACTTGGGACAATCTCATGAAGATGAACTAGGAAGGCCCTAGTTTCTACTATTAATGCAAATATTCATCAAAGAGCATTGCACACTTAATTATCTCATTTTCATACACAATGCAAGTAATCAACATAGTAGTGTCATAATTGCATATAAATGGCTCATGGTCTTCCACAAGTTTGGCAGACAATCTCATGACATGGCTGGAAAATAAAGACAACTTCTTCCATGGGCATTCCCACTATTTTGGTAAACAATATTTGGTAGGCTAGGAACAAAGTTATCTTCAACACTTGAAACATCCTTCTAGAGACCACAATGGGTTGAGTGGTAAAATTCTGCATGAAACATAGAGCTGATCACAAGCCATAGAGGAGGTGCATCATGATCATGCGCCCTCTTACAAAGCAGCTTAAGGGCACCTAACACATTGTGGTGTTAGTGTGGTTTTATTTATCACTCAATCACATGATGTACCAATATAGTATCACTCTTAGGCAAGGTACAAACAACCATTCATAATTTATTGCATTGTGCACCTTGCTACAATTTTCTAATAATCAAGTAATGGGCCATGGGAGATTTCAGGCCTGCCATCTACTAGGCAAACAATAAAATCCAAATTGAGAATATCTACCTTCACTCTATTCTTCAAGAAATAAAGAAAACTCTCCTTCTCTTTTTAAGGGATCTCTTTCACACATATACTGCATGAACTCAATTCCACTGTCACACATGTGCTGCTTGAACTCAATTCCACTGTTGATGGGCTCTCCAAAATTGCTGTGGAACTTCTGGAGGTGACCTTCCTCATCCATGACCTCTCGAATGGTGTGGAACATGGCTAAAAGGTCATACATGCTTAATGTGACATTTACATTTATACTTTTGTCTTTAATTTTTTGTTTTTTTTGCTGTTTTAATATGCCACAGTCACAAATTCTGTAGATGCTTTTCTGAAATTTTTGTGACTCCATATTGCACGTATCTTAACAAACACCTAACGACCGCCGTGTGTGGATTCTATGCATTAAAATTTCCAAATAAACTAAAACACCGAGAATATTTGCAGCTGACACGAGTTCTATTCCCTGGGTCTAGCAAAACCTCAATGAAAAATTGTTATGCCAACGCCTTTCTCCATAATGATAGGCAATCTCCAATCTTCACCCACTTCATCAAGCCGGCAGAAATATGTTCAAATTTGTTACAGATTCGTGTAATCCATGTACAAAAGGTTGTGATTATAAGAGAAGAGAACAGTTGCTCTTGCAAATCCATGTACAAACTGCAAAATATTAAGCCCAAGCAGTATGAAAACACCCGGATTGTGTTTCTTGGGCAATCTCAGAAAGAAAAAAAACCATAGATGATTTCTTAGAGAACTCAACAGGTCTACTGTTAAACCACAACCCAAGCTAGGGTTTCGGATTACATTGAGGCCACATCGTAGGGTATTGTCAAAGAAAGAGCATCGTTAGGGCGAATTAGTCTATGGTGATTGTTTAATTCATATATTAATACAAACTAGGGAATTGGGAAAGTGATTATTTTGGATAGATTTGCAAATAAACAATCCCTTGTATTATTGTTACATTGAGCCAGTCCTTTACCTGATCTACCATGGAGTTTCTCAGCTACGTAGTTCCAGCTCTGGGGTCCATATTGTTCAACGAGTTCTCTCAGTTTCTCATCCTCGGCCAGTCCCCAGTGTCCTCGGGGGCACATTTTGGCTTGCTAATTTTCATATTTTACATCTGAAAGTCTATCTGTTTTAATTTCCTCCTGGAGTACTATGGGTGTGATCATTCTGTTCCTAGATTTTCAAAATCGCCCCCACCGAGAATCTATGAGCAGCTCGGTCTGAGCACAGAGACTTGCAAAAGCTCTGAAACATTCATACAAGTAGTACTATTGCCTGGAGAAGGGTTTTAAAATTTGTAACAGATTCATGTAATCCATGTAGAAAAGGTTGTTGTGAATCATGACGATAAGAGAAGAGAACAGTCGCCCTTGCAATTGGATATACAAACTCCAAAATATTTTGTCTTTTGGATGCTACAAACAGAAATAAAAAAAATGTTTGGTAAGATAGATAGTTAATATGGGGTTATGAAACCGTTGTGTACAGGACAGGGATATGTATATTCAAGTGGCTTGCAGAGCCAAATCTAGAAAATTTGCACCTATTTTTAGAATTTACAGCATTCGTAGTAGTTAAAAGGTTTACGGTGTATCCCAAATGCTTTAGCGCTGAGAAGATTTTGTCAGAGTTGCAAGACCATTTGGGTTTGATAGTGCTAGTTGAAAAACTTGTAGCTGGCATTTTGTAAGTTGTAAGTTACATAAAATTCCCCTCACTTTGTAGAAAATGGATAAAAAGACCGCAGAAATGAAGTTATAAACACAATTGAGCGGACTATGGCCAAAAAATGTCAAAAAATACTTTAATAAACATATTTTAATTTCTCTAACGCTTTGAATGGACATAAACCAAGCAGATTAGCAAAAATTAATGAATTTTTCTTCATAACAGAAAGATAAAACTATTAACAGTTCAACGGAGATCTTACCTATTGATTCACTACAACTCCCCGTGTCATGAATCAAAATATCGAGTTGTACTCTCCGGCCTGCTACACTTTGGGCTCTATGCAGCTGCTCTTTCCGCTTAAGCCTTTCCCATATTTTATTTCTGAAATTACCCTAGAAAGAGACCAAAATTTTGGGGAAAAACTCTCCCACAAAGACCGAGTCTTAATTAGAGGCACTAGGATATGGATCTAAAATCCCTGGAATCCATCAAAGCCCTAAAAATTGGCTGAAATCCTCGAGTCTGAAGAAAACCCAACAAATTTTGCCCGAACCACAAAGCATGAGCTTAGTATTGATGCCAAGGTATAAATCGCGGATGAAAACCAGACAATACAGCCCCGGAGAGTTGAGTACATCCATTCCCATAACATTGTAAGAAAAATACTCGTGGATGGTTAATATTTGCTTAAAAGTATCAACCAGTCAGTCATGGCGCCATTTAAAATTTGAATACAAATGGGCGGTCTATCCAAAATTTGAATACAAAAGGGCGGTCTATCCATTCGATGGTTTATATTTGACTAAAAGAAACCGTGTTTTCCTTACGACCTCTGGAGCTTAGCTTGAGTGGCTGGGTAAAATATCTTCAATGTTTAGCTTTGAGGTTGTGGTTAGCATTGTGGTTGTATTTTAATGTGTGGTTGTTTGGTCCAACAATTCTTAAGATTTATTTTCGGGGAGGATTATGTATGATTTTTTTTATTAGTTCAAATAGATAATGTGTAAAATAAAAAGTATGCATATTTATTTTTAAAAAATTATAATTCAACGTTAAGTAATGTGTAAAATAAATATGATATATGTGTTAAATGTTTGGAATAAAAAATATGTATATTAAAAATAATTTTAGATATAAAGAAGTGAAATTTATATAAATATAAATAATATTATTAAAAACCAATTTAAATGTATTTTTACTTTGATTCTACTATATTTTAGAGTAATTAAATTTATTGAAGTGATAACATTTCATCAAGTGATAACATCTCATCATGTAGTCTTTACATGTGTTTTATTTGGAATAAACTTGACTTTGAAGTGAACACGTGTTCTTGGGTAGTTTATGATACTTTTTGCCACTAGACATATAAAGATTATGCAATCGGTGAAGGAGAAATAAGCATGGGTATCACCAGTAAGGTTGTGCAGGGTCAACCAAAATGCTTTTCATATGTATGACTTGTCATATCACACTGGAACTATTAGGGTAAAGGATGTTTTTCAGCAAAGTGCACCTGATTGGGATAGGAAAGCCCTAGTGAAGGAAGCTGATTGTGTTTAGAGGATATTTCATGGAAGTGAGAACTCCAAGGGGAGAGAACTATTTTTAAAGTCCAAAGAATTATTGGAAAGAGTGGAGTTGATGATGAGGCTGTAATTTGTAAAGTGATGCAATGTTTCTTTCAAAATTTAGGGACAAGATTATAATTTGGGACCTCCATATTCCATTTGTGAAATACCTTGTATGATCCAATGATATGGAAAATAAAGCCTTGTTGAGAAAATGGATTGTTATCATTGAATCAAGAAACTTGTACACATATGCACTCTATATGAGACTCTTCGCATTAAGAGTGTTCTTTGGTTATAGTGCTTTTATACAAACCTTAGATCACATTAAGTATTTCTTTCCAAGTGAAGATAGTCGCATCATTATAAAACTTGATGTTCCAAGACAAGCAATGATTGTTCACCTATAGAAGACTTGGAATTGAGGCTCTTAGGTAAAGCAGTACTGGCATTGTCGAATATGCTTACCAGAAAACAAATCATTTTGAAAGGCCTTCATCTACTATGTGAAATAAGGATAAGTTTTTGAAGATGTTGAGGATTAAAAATATGAAACTGATGCCTCTTCCAGACATTTAGCAAAGGTCAAGTGGTAGATTTCAGTTTCTTTTGAGAGAATAATCCATAGAGGAAAATGGATCCCAAAAAACCCTTGTTCAATAGCACATGCCTTAAAGAGACGGGAATGTGCCCATCCTGATCCATGATTATGGTGATAAAGGGAATTAGGGTGTATATATAAATGTATGTACATGTGCCACATTGGAAAACGTTTTGATGAGCCGACCTACAAAATTGGACTAGACCAACCTGTTCATTTTGGATGCCAACTTATATACTTTGATTTGGATGTATTACACATTATTTTTCTAGCTAATTTGAAATATTTCCCATCTTTTGTGGGGTCTCTTCCTATAATTGCATTAGAGGACCTCGAGGAGCATTGGTCTTCATGACATGGATATTTCACACTTGGTTTGTGGGCCCGATTTGAGGAGAAGCCCCTTGCATGGAGTTTTCATTCACATTTCTCATGTCATGTGCATGGTATTCATCCATTGTCAAAATTGGGCATTGAATCATCTCCAATTTTTTGCATTCAAAGATGAAACTAATATGTTAACACTTTACTTTCAACTCTTTTCAGAACTTTATTTGTAAAAGAGAAGTTTCAACTCCCATTTGAGTACAAATGTCAATTGTGAAAAAATTGTAGAAACAACATATAGGAAGAGAAGAATAAACATTTTTTACCAGTGTGAACACACCCATGCACAACAATCACTCAATCAAACAACAAAAGAAAGTCATATTTGAGAGAAAGCTTGTGGATCAGCACTTGTTTGAGGAGATATTTTTGTTGTATTTACACCTTTTGAATGCATATCTATCAGCATGATTGTGAAAATTTTTGGTTTATATTAGCATTCTTAAGGACACCTCCCTTGCGATCATTTTTAAACATTCATTATAATAGTAGTGAGGAGAAGAACACACCAATGGGAGTTGTCTTAGCAGCAAATAGGATCCATCACTCAGCTACAGGGGAGGCAGTGATGTAGTGGCAGTTACCGGTTGTGAACTCTCTCCTTTAAAGCCTATTTCTGACATGTTTCCAGTGCTCGTTCCTAGAAAATAAGGGCACTCCAATTGAGGGAGTTAGTTACCTATTCATGGCAGCATGATGAGTTACAAATTATCACCTTTTTGGCACTTGAAAGGAATACATTTTGTATTTTTCCACTTGCATGGAGGGCACATTAATGAAGGATTTGCACCAAATTCTCTCCTTATTCCTAGCATGAAAGAGGGTACATAATTTGGAGATTTACATTATTTTTCCAAGCTTGAAAAAGTTCACCCTAGTAGAAATAATTATGAATTTGGAATCATATATGTTATTCCTATCTTCATATATAATTATGTGACTGGTATTTGATACTCATTCAAGGCCTTCACAAGTTGTAATAATATTACCTAGGATAAAATGACCTCCTGGCAGTGGCCTCCGCGGATGAACCGTAAACATCGTAGGAATGTTTACATGGAGAGTGGCTTTTGTGTGCTTGTCATGGGAATTTGTTGGTGTGGTGTGTTCAATTGGTCCCTGCTGCTCAGTTTCTTAGCCATTGTCTGTGTCTGGGTCGAGTATAGGAAGTAGAAGGAAAGTGAGCTCACCCGTTTCCATTTTTCTTGGATTTCGGTGAGCCTGTTTTTTCGTGCTAAGAGAGGAAGTTGGAATCTGTAGTCTAGGAAACCTTGAGGGTGGTGGCAGAAAACTAGTTTATTTTCCCAACTGTGTGCCCTTCGATATGGGTGCGACAATGTTTGGTGGATTAGTGTGTGGTCTTTGTCCAGAGAATTTGGAGGTTGGTCGCTGCCCTAGGGGAAGTTATGCTTAGGCATCGATTACATTGTCGTCATTTATTGTTCAATTTCCTATGTTGGTTTGGTGGGTCGTGGTATTTGGTTTTCCTGGTGGTGGTGGTCTTTATTTGGAAGTGGGAGGTGGCTTTTTGCTTCCCTGCAGTGGCGGGATATGACATTTGGCTCCTTTTTTGGTGGTGGTTGTTTTCTCTAGTGGGGGGTCTAGTCTCTGGACTCTGCACATGCCGGGGCTCCTTGACCTTGGTGAATTATGAAGCCCTCAGTGCGTTATGCGTGTTGTCCCTCCCCTGTCATTCATGGCCCTGTGGGAGTGGTGGACTCGACAATAATCATGAAGACTCCATGCGGGGGTGGAAATATTGTGGGGCATGCACGATTAGCTAGTGTGGGCGCGCGTGGGGGTTGTGGAGGAGGTAGACGGGGGACTAGCAGGGGTGGGGATTTGATGGTTCAAAAGCAGAGTTGTCAAGGCGAAGGAGCCCGTGGTGGCAAGGGGAATCGTGGGTCTAATCGCTCTAAGGTAAATGAGGGTTAGGGTATCCAACATTGTTGCTTAGATAACTGTCATGCACTTATCAACAACCTGATGGAAAGAGTGGACACGACTGAGAGAAATTTAACACTGTAGATGGATTCAGAGACCCCTATAGTGAAATGTAACACTTCGGTAGCAAAATTGTAATTTTTCATTTATGGAGTGACATAATTAAAAATTACTGACATAGATGACTAATTCATATACTTGTTGTACTTGTTATTTGGTCATATTTTTGTTCTTGGACTATAATAGTCATTTACATTCATCATATTAATTTTTTCACTTATTATCTAGTCATATATTTTAGTCTTAGACTAAATTAGTCAATTAAGTTAGTCGCTTTTAGTTTAGTCACTTATTATCTAGTCATATATTTTATCCCAAGACTAAATTAGTCATTTAAGTTAGTCATTTTTAGTTTAGTCACTTATCATCTAGTCGTATATTTTATTCATAGACTAAATTAGTCATTTTTAGCTCGATCACTTAAAATTGCTCAAATTTAGTAGTAATTCACTTGAAATAATTGTAGTGACTAACTTTTTTAGTCACCTGGTCATTAATTTCATCGTTTTTTACTCACCCGGTCATTAATTTCATTGTTTTTTACTAGTGATTGATGCCTTATAAAAATAGCTAAATTATCATCTATTAGGTTATATATTTATTTTCCTTTCATTTTATAATCAAAACATGATGAGAGTCATACACCAAGTCTGTCATAAAATATGACCATAACCAGAATATAACCAAAAGAAATAACAAGGATATAACAGTTATAAAACCACACTAAAACCAGATAAATCTTTGTGTTGTGTGATTGAAATTATTTATCTTTCTTATTCATGTGATTGTCCAATCGTAATTGGTTTCCACAATTTTCAAAATAGATTCAAGTATTTTTTATCATATTACAAGAAAAATTGAATATATGTGGATTTTCTACATGGTAGAAGAGCGGGAATCACTATAGAAGAGAAGAACATGAGTTTGTTTTGAATAGGTGAATCGAATTTGTAGATTTATTCTTCAGGACCAGCAGCAGATCATGATGTCTTTCTGTGGATTGAGGCTTGAATATTCCCTTGAGGGTAGTTCAAATTACATAGCATGGAAGGACATGATGTAGGTAGTGTTGGAGGACAACAAAGTAAAGGTATTCATCGGTAGTTATATTCCTAGGTCCATAATAGGAGATGCTCAAAATCTTAATGCATGGAAGAAGAATGTAGCAAAGGCAAGAAGTATTATGTTAGAAGGAGTTCAAGATCATATTCACTCAAAACTCCATGGGAAGTCAACTCCATATGCTATGTGGAAGGCCTTAAAAAAATTGTTTTAGAATAACAATGACCATAGGAAGCTGGCATTGAAGGACAAGCTCAAAAAGATCAAAATGAAGAAGGGCCACACAATACCAAAGTACCTAACAAAGTTCAGTCAATATAGAGATGGGCTTGGAATTGTTGGTGTGATAGTTACCAAGGATGATATAGTGAGCCTAACACTTTTAGGCCTTCCCAAGAGCTGGAAAAGCTACTAGGATTCAGTGAATGGGAGGAAGAAGATACCAAAGTCGGAGTGATTGTGGTCTCACTTGGTACAAGAAGCGATTCAGTAGAACACCGGAGATGGATCCTCATCAAAGACTGATGAAGAGGAGAATTGTGCCTTGGATGGGAAGACGAAGAAAGGGAAAGGGAAGGCATCCCATTCCAAATCAGATTCTAGGCAGGTAGGAAAAAATCGAGGCTTGTCAAAGACAAAATGTTTTCACTGTCATGAGCTTGGACACTATGCTACAAAGTGTCTGCACAAGAATACTGGCAATAAGCCCTCGGGAGGAGCACCGGGTGAAGCACTCGCTTCACATTTCAAGTTGGATGTCACCCTCATCGCATGCATGGTGTCATCAGTGATGGGTTCTATGAGGTAATTGGATAATGGAGCTTCATTCCATATGACCGAAAACAAAGATTATTCAGTAGATTGGAGGAGAACCATCTCTAGTTGCATATCGAGATGGAAGATGAAGGGAGGTATAACATGACCTACATAAGTATAGTTACTTTTCAGAGGGAGTTTTGTACTCCTCTCACTTGAAAATATTTCACGTATGTTCCTGGTTTAAAGAAGAATTTAGTTTATCTTGATATGTTGGAATATCCTGGCTATGATGTGATATTTAGCAAAGGAAAGGAGTTCCTTCGTCAAAAAGCCACGAGACATGTAAAGAAGATTGGGGTTCAAGTAAATAACCTCTACAGATTGGATGACTGTGATGCCTTGATCACGAGAGGAGATAAGGTTTGGAGCCAAGACATCGATGAGTTATGGCACATAATATTGGGCCATCTACACCATGGCTCTTTGAAGATCGTGCAAAAAAATTCTACAGGACTTCCCAAGGGTGCACTTGAGCAGCGAGATACATGATCTCAAAGAGCCATGGTGTACATTGGGGAAGTACACCAAAGCCACCTTTCACGATAAGGAATGTTGAGCAGAGGTGATCCTTGAGAGAGTTCACTCATATGTGTGTGGACCGTTCTTGACAACCTCCACAGCAAAACAAAATTATTATGTGATTTTTGTAGATCATTTTACACGTAAGTGTTGGATTTTCTTCATGCAGAAGAAAGATCAGACGTTCTCAAAGTTTTGTGAGTTCAAATCACTTATCGAGAAAGATACAAAGAAGAAGGTCACGACTCTCAGAAGCAACAATGGTGGGGAATATGTCTCAAAAGAATTCAAGGACGTCTATCCTTCAGAAGTAATTCGACGGCAATTGATAGCACCTCATAGCCCACATCAGAATGGGGTTATAGAAAGGAAGACCAGAACTATTGTGTGAGCATCATGAGCGATGTTGCATGATAAGGGCCTATCGTTGCATCTGTGGGCTAAAGCATGCAACACAATAGTGCAGACAACTCTCAAGGTTGAGAGAATCATTGTGTTGTTTCATATTCTTGACTTTCTACAATAAAAATATAGTGAGGGTTTTACCTAAGGCTCTCCCCAGATAAATATTTGTGTTGTGCAATTGAAATTCTTTCTCTTTCTTGTTCATATCATTCTATGATCGTAATTGGTTTCCGCAATTTGTATAATAGATTCAAGTATTTCTTTTAGCATATTGCAAGATCAATTGAATCTATGTGGATTTTCTACAAAAACTCCTCCATATTTATCCTTGACTTCATTGGCCTTGTTTTATTGAAACTTCATATCTAATGCTTGGTACATTATATAGTAATACAATCCTTAAACCATTATCAATAATTACAAATACAAGTAATAACACAATATTAAAAAAAATTAATAATATTAATTTGAATATTTTTTTTAATGTATAATATCCCATTCAACCTTATAAATTTAATAGATATTATAAAATTTTATCTAAAAACCATAAAAAATAGAACATAAGATAATTAAATTAAAAGATAATATTCACATGTCGAAATATATGACTATAAAATTACTAATATATTGAATTGGAAAGGGAAGTGAAACCAATACATCACATCAAAGTATATAACAAGTTTAGAGAACTCCAACAATTTTTTATCCTGCATATAGATTCAGTAAGCTTAAAGAAAAGAAAAAAAGTTATTATTAAAAACAATATATACACTTACATACTGTCAACACAATAAGCATATCATAAAAATATTATAACACGTCACTTCTTTGATTATGATGTGCCATTCAAAATTCTTCCCAGAAAAATTTGAGACAAATTTGATTCAGATGCACCAGTTCAGATATGGAAGGCAAACTCCAAAGAAAACATAGTGACGGTATAATTTAATATAAAAATTGATTTACAACTTTGAATATAAAAATTGAAAATGTCATTAGTCATAAAAGCCTATATAAAATACATTGTATACACAAGTAATGGACGGACATAAATTCAAGCGTCAATAAAAATTTGGTGTACCTTTTAACATTTAATTGCACTGGATTATAGGTTACTTGGGGTTGCTCGCCTCTTTAACCAAACATTTTCTCGGAAAAAATGCTGTGGCTCGAAGAGAATGGTTTAATTATTTTAAATCATTTTTTATCAGCTTTCGCGTTATTCAATGTCATCCACCAAATTTGTAGAGTGAATGATGACGAATCTGTACAGTGTCAAGAAAAACAATTCCACAATAAAATGTTTTTGACATAATTAGTAACTAAAAATAATAGTGATTATATATTAGTGATAAAACATTAAATAACAATACTATTTTATAACCATATTTTTAGTATAGTAGAAGCAAATAAGATGTGAATAAAGGTAACCAATCAGATGAGAGAAAACAAATTTAAATATTACTAAATAATAATGAAATTTAATTTATAAAATTAAACTATAGCATAACATAGTATTAAAAAAATTTAGTCAAAAATAAATTAATAGCTAGTTAATTTGCATTATACACTTCTTAAAATGTATAATAAGGCAAGTATAATAATAAAAGAATCAAACATATTTATAATAATCATAAAAGAATAAAATAATTCTTTACCACAAATAAATATAGGTTTGCAGTACATGAAGAGAAGAGCCACTTTGTAATTCAACAACCTCCTCACATCTTTGGCAGATCCTCAAATCCATTGAGATGGGAAAATTTCTCTTGGTACAAAACTCAAAATTCCAACAGACGCAAAGGAATGTGTGTGTTTGAGAGATCAATTTAATGACTTGATCCATGTTTTCGAAGAAACGTCATATTCAATGTGCTCAGTAAATCTCATGTTTCTCCACATTCTACTGCAACAGATCTCGAGGCTTTGGTCATAACTCTTCAATTTTCTTCAACTTTGGCTCCCAACATTTGCTTGTGTTCAATATCAGTTGCACAAGCATGATTAATAGCTTTGGATCAATGTCCAAATTCATCTTCGGCACCGAAATCTTCTCCTCTTGCACCCTATCAGTTTCTTTCCCCTCCTCCAATAACAATACATCAGTATTCATTTCTGGAGGGAGGGAACTGGTGGGATTCAGAGGAGTGAAGAGGAGCACAAAAAGAACACAAGACCATAAAATCCAAAGACAAATCTTAAAAATAGGAATACATTAACAATGGAGAACGAATATCACACTTAACATTGCATAATAGGCCTTGGCCTTGATTGCATTTCTCGGGGAAATGAAATATTACAAATTTCTAGACAGGGGGGAGAAGCTCTAGAATTTGCTAATTCTCTCATGTGGAATACATTACTACACAATGATTTCCATAAATTCAATGGGCTGTGTGGTAGATACAGTTGAAGACGACGTCGATCGGTTGTCAATTATTTACGACAGAGTTGGTGTTGACTTCATTTTTCTTCACATTTAACATTATCCCACTTGAAGCCAAATGAAGAGTCTTGAGTCAAGTCACATCGTTTTTACCATGGCTCTACATAACTCATGTTTATTTCTTGGTAGAATATTATTGAGCATATTAGGAGGGTTCCTATTTGTACATATCTTTTCCAATGATTATTGTCCTTCCTCTAACACATGCCAGAGCCAATGGTACCTTAAGTTAATGTGCTTTGTTTTTTAGTGAAATATTGGGTTTTTCACCAAGTGAATGGACATTTGAATATCACAATATAACACATACTTTTCCTCAATTCATATCTCTCCTAGGAATCGCTGCATCCACAACATCTCTTTACAAGCTTCTGTTGCAGCTATGTATTCTTCCTTTATTGTAGATAGAGTTACTATTCTTTGTATCCCTAATACCAAAGATACTGCTGCACCTGCAAATGTATTCAAATAACCTGTTGTATAATTTCTGGTGTCCATATCTCCATCCATATATGCATCTGTAAATCCTACAAGCACAGTCTTAGTATGACCAAAACATAAATAATAATGACTAGTACCCCTAAGATACCTCAAAATCCATTTTATTGCTTGTCAATGTTGTTTTCTTGGATTGGCAAGGAACTTGCTCATTACTCCCACTAAATATGCAATGCATAGTCACGTGCATACCATGAAATACATCAAGCTACCAACTATTGAAGCATAAGGAATCTTGCTCATTTCTTCCTTCTCATTGTCATCACTGGGTCATAAATCAATAATCAACTTGAAGCGGGATGCAAGGGGTGTACCAAATGGCTTGACATCCTTCATATTAAACATGTCAATCACCTTCTTGATATATTTTTCTTGTGACAACCAAAACCTTTTGTTTTTCCTATGACGCGTGATCCTCATTCCCAATATCTGTTGTGTTGCACCTGAATCCTTCATTGCAAATTTTCTTCCCAATTCTTTCTTCAACATATTGATCATATTCTTATAATTCCCAACAATTAACATGTTATCCACATAAAATAACATGGATATATCCTTTTAATGTTTCACCTTCTTATATAAAGACATGTAATGGTCAGCTTCCAACCTGTGAAAACCATGTTCTAACATGAATGAATCAAATTTCTTGTACCATTGTCGAGGTGCCTATTTCAACCCATAGAGACTCTTCTTTAACCTGCAAACAAGGTCTTCTTTTCCTTTTTCTATGAAGCCTTCTGGTTGCTTCATATAAATTTCTTCCTCTAATTCTCCATGAAGGAAAGCAATTTTTACATCTAACTATTCACATTCTAAGTCTAAAACAACAACAAGACCAAGAATGACTCTAATGGATGACATTTTGACAACAGGTGAGAAAATTTCAGTGAAGTCAATACCTTCCTTTTGGGCGAATCCTTTCACCACCAACCTTGCTTTATACCTCTCCTTTTCGTCACCTTCATGCTTAATTCTATATATCCATTTGTTTTGCAAAGAATTTTTACCTTTTGGGAGATTTACCAACTCCCAAGTTTTATTTTTCATCAAAGAGTTCATTGCTTCTTCCATTGCTTTCTTCCATTCTTGACTGTGCTCAACTTTACAAGCCTCTTGAAAACAACTAGGCTCACCTTCATCAGTCAATAGGATATATTCTAAAGGAGGATACCTTTGTGAAGGCTTATGAGGCCTAGAAGATTTGCGAACCAACTATGGAGGTGCATTATCAGGTTGAATCTCCTGTAAAGGTTCCTGCAAGATTCCTTCTTCTTGGTGTTCATCACTTTCCCCTTGTTGTCCTTCCTTCTTTTGAATTTGTTGCCCATTTTCCTGCATTGGTGGGATTTCTTCATGCTGTTCTTCAAACCTTTCAATAAATTTCTTGACTTCCACCTCACCTACATTCCTCTTAAAAATTTTTGACTCATTAAATATAACATCCCTGCTTCTAATAATTTTATTTTTGATTGGATCCCAAAGACGATAACCAAATTCTTCATCCGCATATCCCAGAAAAATGCATTTCATAGATTTATCATCTAGCTTAGTTATATTTTCTTTTGGAATATGTACAAATGCTTCACATCCAAAGATTTTCAAATGAGAATAAATCAACTTCTTACCAGTCCAAACTTCTTCAGGGATGCCTCCATCCAAGGCTGTAGATGGAGATCTATTTATGAGGTAGCAAGTTGTCCTCACAGCCTCTGCCCAAAAATGCTTGTCCAAACCGGAATTGGACAACATGCTCCTTACTTTTTCCATAATGGTGCGATTCATTCGTTCTGCAACACCATTCTGTTGAGGTGTACCAGGCACAGTCTTCTCATGCTTTATGCCAAACCTGTTACAATATTATTTGAATGCATTTGAGCAATATTCTCCACCATTATCTGTTCTTAGGCACTTAAGCAATTTGTCAGTCTCTCTTTCAACAGAAACATGGAATTTCTGAAATATTTCAAACACTTCACTTTTACTTTTCATGGGATAGGCCCAAACCTTCCTGGATGCATCATCTATAAATGTTACAAAATATGATGCTCCTCCTAATGACTTGATGTTAACTGGTCCAAACACATCTGAGTGTATCAATTCTAACACATTTTCCTTTCTGTCATGACCACCTCTAAGAAATGAGACCCTTCTTTGTCTACCATATATACAATGCTCACAAAGATCAAGATTGTAGGATCTCAAACCTGGTAGTAAATTTTTACCAAAAGGGATTTTTAAACCCTTCACGCTCATGTGACCCAAGCGCTTATGCCACAGATCTACTGAATTTCCTTCTCTTGTGAGAGCAACCAAATATGATTTTCCTATCATTGCCTTCAATGAATATAGTGTTCCTGTCTTGGGTCCTTTGGCCACGACCAATGCTCCTTTGCTAATTTTCCAGCCTCCTTTTCCAAATATTGTGGAATAGCCTTCATCATCCAGTCGTCCCATAGAGATCAAACTCATGCGCATTTCTGGTACATGCCTGATCTGTTTCAACAATATATCTTGTCCATTCTTCATCTTGATCTAGACATCTCCCACTCCAACAATGCTGCAAAAATGATTATTCCCCAAATGCACTCTATCATAATCACCAAGATTATATGCAACAAAACTATATTTGCATGGGTAATACATGCAAGTGTGAGATGCTCCCATATCATAGATCCAATAAAATATCCTTTTACATGCATAAATATGCATCCTCTACTGAAACAGTAAATAACACATCACCATCTGTGACTACAGCAGTAGTCTCACCTTCATTTGTGCTGGATGACATGTAATTTGTATTGGTCGGTCTTTGATCCTTTTGTTCTTTCTTCAAGGCTCGACATTCTTTCTTCATGTGCCCGGTTTTGCCACAATGAAAGCAGAGGATCCTGCCCCTCCTTGATTTTGATTGGCCTCTCGATCTTGATCGCCCTCGTCGGCCTTGATCAATCCTCCTACCACGATCAGCTAGAGCTAGAGCTTCTCCACCGGTTTCGTAATGACTTACACATACAACTCCCTTATTCATTAAATGTTACCGAAATCATCAAACGTCGCAGTTCATGTTGAAGCAGTTCATAGCTGCTGAATTAAAACTTTTCCCATCTCTCGCATAGAACACATTAACAAGATAAATCTAATTTCATCATCTATAATAATTTTTATTAAGAGGTTAATTACTTTCAGTAATAATATTGAATTTAGTCAAGTGCTAAGAAACTAAAGAAACTCCCATTCATCTTGAGATTATAAATACTCTTCATTAATAACATTTTATTTGAGGGCTTGTTTTTCTTATATAGATCATGAGGTTTAATCCATAATCCTTTTGTCATCTTTTCTCCAGACATATGAAATACATATTATTTGCTAGATATTGGCGGATTTTTGCAACCACCTTTCTATCAAGATTATCTCATTCCTCATCTATCATCGATGAGGGTTTCTTTGTTACACCCTCAATCAAAAAATACTGATCTTTTAAAATCAGTATATCCTCCATTTGTCATTTCCATAGGGAAAAATTAGCCTCGCTCAAATTCTCCATATCATTAACTGTTGTCTCCGTTTTTAATAATATTTGCACCCCAAAAAACAAAATATTTCACTTTACCAACTTTTAAACCAAAGGTAAAAAATATCTCCTTTAAAGTCAAAAGATCTCTCCTTTAAATAATCTCTCCTTTAATTGTATATAACAAATAATGACGCTTTACCAACTTTTAAACTATCCAAAATTCACACATTAGCCATGATTACAAAACATATATAAAATTAAGACATATAAATGTTACTCCATTCCTTTTCTTTTTTTTAATAAAAAGGTTGAAGCGGACTTATGACCAAACCAAATAAAAAATTGTTATTTCCGGCGATAACATTTTAAGCAACTCCCATTTGCTTTTACTAACTTCGGCTCTTCTATTATTTCCAAGGATGCTAGAGTCACGCCTTCCACCTTCGCTCTATAATTCTTGAAATGGAAAATATCATGCAGTGGGTTGTCTCGAACAATTCTGGCAGCGGAGAATCTCCTACTTAACCTTCATGACCTCTTCACTAGCTTCTACGTGAAGAATTTCAAAACCTTCTACCACTTTTCCTTAATTGATAGCAATCAACCAACACCTTTTTTGAAGTATTTGCTAGGAGAGTAGGTATTGTTGCCCACCAGCAACGATGTCCCCATCTCCACTCTCACGAACTTGTACAAAGAATGGGAACTTCAGTGCTTGGTTCAGCAGTTGAAAACCAAAAGATAAAAACTATAGGACCTCCATGCATTCTTCAAAGATATCTAAACACTAGGTTTATAACAGGCTCTGATACTAGTTGTTGGATATCAGAGAAGCACAACAGAACCCAGAATCAAAATCTCACATAGAGACAGAGGAAAAATTAAAACAAACACACATAAACTAGAGAAATTAATCACAAATTTCTATTACAGGAGGCCTTGCCTTGCTTGGCTTGACATGCTTAGGCATAGGCAAGATATACAAATTTATAGATCAATGAGGAAGATCTAAAATATGCATGTGAAATATATTGTTCTACTGTGGAACCAAAAAATTCAAAGGGCGATGACAACACTGGTCGGTTGGGACTGTATGGGCGGTGATTTTAGGTTAGGTGTCGACAGTTGAATGCAGCTTATCATTTAACACAATGTTTGAAAATACTTTCATTCAATTTTCTACCAGTCTACGACTCTCCACCCCAAGGTCATGGAAAACTCTCAGCTCCTTTCACTCTGGAAAACTCTTCTGTATTGTGTTTTTCTCGAAAGAAGAGAGAGCTTTTAGATTATAATTTCACAACCTAAGATAAAGTTTAAATTAAAATTCTCAAATAATTTACATTATATTACAGTTTCACAAAATTATATTTTAAAATAAAATTAATTAAAAAATATAATAATATTATTTTTTATCTATAAAAACAAATCACAAAGCAATTTCTATATATTGAAAGCATTTATATTTCAACTACCTTGATAGGTTTGAATTTCTTTAAATGACATCCAACATCTTAAACAACAAAATAAAATGACATCTAAAAACATAAAAAAATCAATATCAACAAAATAAAATGACATCTAATAATTTAAAAAATAGTATAAAAATGACTAATTTTTTATTAAAAATATATTTTAAAAGTCTAGTGAAATCATATTTTTTAAAATGATTAGGGAATCATATGGATTTTTTTTGAGTAACATATAGTAGTATGTGTGTTTTAAATGACGAATTTTTTATTAAAAATATATTTTAAAAATTTATTGAAATCATATTTTTTTAAATGATTAGGGAATCATATGGATTTTTTTAGTAACATATAGTAGTATGTGTGTTTCCATCATATTTAAAGGGTTAAAAAGAAAATATTATTATATTTAAATTTATTTAAAAAAATATTAAATTTATTTTATTTTTAATATATATATATATATATATATATATGTTAAAGGACAACTGAATTACAATAAATTTATAAATATATCTATTTATTATTTTTATTTAAACGCGTGCATTGCAAAGTTCTTTCATATTCCTTTTATAAATCCTTATCTTTTATTTTTTTAAATATTAACATTATTAATTCTTTTATATATAAATAAGAAATCTTCTAAAATTATGAAGATTTCTTTGTTAAAATGAGTTATTTTTCATACAAAATGGAACTTAGACAATTTGACTACTGCACAGATCAAGCAGATGCTTGATCAGATGATCACAGAGTACAAGCTCATGTGTGTTTCAGGCAATACTGAAATAGAAGCCTGTAAAACATTAATTCAGTGTTTTACTGGAACACTTGCTAGATGGTGGGAACTTGAATCTTCTCCAACGTTGATTGATAAATTGGAGAAGGAAACTGTTACACAGTAATTTGTCACCGTCCCTGCAATCCCCATCCCGCACATTGGAGGACTCATTCCGTGACCTGTGAGCAGAGACAAGACTTGAAAATACTTTCATTGCATATGCATCCCTACGAAGGGTAGCTTTCATTGCCACGAGGAGCCTCTCACATAAAAGCAAAATAGCTCTTTTTCCATTGGCGCGGTTCCACGGTTCATCCCTCGCGCCAGGGGAAATCCTCCAAAGGGTGCGCCGGTGGCGCTCTATCATGGAGCCGCACCCACGCCAACCATATTAAGAGGTGTTTTTAAAAAATAAATGCCGGAAGTTTCGTCCTAAAAAATTCCTGGACTGATATCTATCTTGAGTTGGGAGGTTTGGCTATGGATTTCCATAGAGAGGAAGTGGTTTGCCACCTCTCATGGAAGCTTCCTTGATGATAGGGCCAATCCCATAATTACAGGGATCCCAACTTCCCTTCCTCCTTCTATAAAAGCTTGCTCATCTCCATGGAAAGCTAATCTCCAAGTTCCCAAGAGCTTTCACATCCTTATGCTGCAAGAGCCTTCTTGATTCCCTTAAGGCCAAATCCAAGCAAGGAGACTATTGCCAAGTATCCGGAGAGAGAGGCTTGTCCCATTCTTGACAGGATTTATCGAGACATGTTCTGCTGACGACCTGCCAAAGGAGAATTCAGCGTCAAAGCTATGGTTGTATTCTTCTTTTGAATCATTAATGATAAGCGAATATCGGTTATGGTTCCACTCTTGTTCTTGATCATGTTCATGAGTTATGTCCTCTTCGAATGACATATAGTTGTATATACTGGATTTTATTCTTGCGTTTGTGTTGTTTCTTGCATGTGCAGGTGTCTGATCACAGAGATCGTGAGGATTGTGATCTGCCAGGGCAAAGGAACGGGAGCACCACCTCTTCTACAAACGACAGCGTTGGATTCCAGATAAGCCTTCCTCGCAAGTCGGTTTATTTACGATTAGGAACCTGCACTGTAGCGTGTTTGATTTTTTCTAGACCCGATCTGGGCTAGTAGGGATCGCCTCTGTCTGCAGAGGGGATTTACCTCCTCAACAATTTGGCGACTCCACTGGGGACTCATCTTGTTGTTTGATTTGTAAACTATAGATGGAGCCTAAAGCACAGCCAGATAGCCTTCGAAACGCTTTTGCTCTGCATTAGCGGAGTATATCAACGCTGCTTCAGTAAATCTCTGGTTTAGTTTACGGACTGAACAACTTGGAGTATTGTCTTCTCTTTCCGGTCAATTTCTTGGTCTTGCTTGCTTGGTTAGCTCTTTGGGCTGGATTTTCCTGTTTGTTTGGCTTTGTTTTAGCCTTGTCATTGCTTGTCTGTGTCTGAGATTGCTTGTTTTTCATTTTTCCATAGTAAACTCAGCTGGCGCGCTTTTCAGTGTGACAGTCGCAGCCATTGGCGCATGTTGCCTGTGTATCACCCGCGCCATTGCCTTTCTGGCACTAATTTCAAGCTCACAATCACGCCAATCCTGTGAGCTATTAGAGTTTGCTGTGTTTCATGCTTTCTAAGGCTGACTTGTGATTTTGATCTTGTTTTTTCGGCTGTTTGAGTGCACTGGAGCCTAGTTTGACTGGTTGTAACCTCCATCCTTTGGTTGTTTTCCTATTTCTTTCGATTTTGCATACAAGCCCTAGGGCATCTAGGTGCCTTTGTGAGTCGAGCCTCCCTTGGTATTTTTTGGTTTTCGTTCGTTCAGTCGACTTTGGGATTGCTTCCTTGCATTCATTTGACAGTTGTCTATCATTTTATTGCGTTTTTGAGTGACTGATTTTGTTTTCGTTCGAATTTTTCTTTGCTTCATTTTGGGCCTAGATTACACGGCTCATTGGTGTCTTTGGGACTTTTCTTGGTTTTGAGAGACTTTTGGTCGATTTGAGATCTGATTGTTTGTGCCACTGAGTGAAATCTACTTGTTTTTGCTCTCTTAATATCATTTCTCGAATTGCTTCTCATTTGTTTTCGGTTTGTTTAGTGCATCTAGCTATCAAACATTGAAAATAAAAAAAAAATCTCTTTTGCTTTTGGTTGATTAGTGCAAATTGAAATCTTTTCGATTTTGCTAGTAATTAGTAAATTTGAAAGAAAAGTTTTTAGTTTCATTAGTTGCATTAGAGATATCATCGATTGTCTTCTGATCATTTTGTTTGTGTAAAAAGCTCTCAACTCTTCGGTAGCTAGCTTTCATCGAACGAAATGATATACTGTGTCATGTATTTTTTCATTTAGGAGATTTTTGAGACATCACATTCGTTAGGGCCTGAAAACTGAAACGTAATTGAAGATCAACTTTAAAATCTACTCAATTTACACTAAGGCAGCATTGAAATCTAATGAAACACATTTAGAGGTCTAGGCTAGAGACGTGTTCCGGTGTCTTAAAACCTAGTAGCTGTCGTTCGCCTCTTGGCTTTAGACAGCACTAGTACGGACTTGTGCTCCCCGTACCGTCGCGTATATAAAGGGAGACCCCACTAGGTTTCAATCCTTTATCCATAGGAAGCCGAGTCTGCCGCCCTATACCCGTGATACACTGGACACAACATTCGGGGAGATTGCCTGCATGTACGGCAAGTCCTTGGTTGATTTCTCTTTCATTTTGAAACCAAAGTGTATATTGCAGTTCACGGTTATTTGGTACACCCTTTTACCTAGTATTCGTGAGTAGTCATTTGATCTTTTCTGACTCTTTAAATTTGAAAGGATCACCAAGCGCTTGTCCTTTCACGCTTGCTTCAAAGCTGAAAGAGATAGTCACCTTTTATCCGTTTCTCGACTCTTAAAACATGAAACAGTGAAGTTTCTAAGTTTCAATGTGGTAAAATAAATCACCTGCGATCACACGCCCTTTTAGACTTTTCTTGTTGGCCGTTTGATTATGTGCCTTTGTTTTTAGCCCGTGTGCAGTTTTGAGTTGTTGATGGCGACATTTCCAGAGTTCACCAACCAAGGAATCCCCTCCGATGGGAATCCTGGTCATTTTCCTCCTTTTGGAAATGTTGGTGCTCCTTATATGGCAACTTTGTCCCTTCCTGGGTTAACTGTTGGGTTGCCTGTTTGGTTGTTTTCAACCTCTGTGGTCCCAAATCTCTCGGCTACTGTTCAATCAGTTCCTCCACCTGAGCAATGTCATGTTGATTCCAAGGTGGACCTCTCCCCTTCTTTGCCTATTTCTGCATCCTCTTCTTCTACTTCACCTGGTGAAAGTTTGGATTCGAGTAACCAGGTGGCTAAGAAGAAGAAGAAGAAGACAAAGAAGAAGAAGTCTGATAGAGGAGAGGCTAGCTCTGCGGTTATTGCACCTAAGAATTCTTGATAAACCTTCCAACCCTCCACGGAAAGTCAAGTTCCCTTGCATGTTGTGCACGGGAGACCATCTCCTTCGAGATTTCCCTAGCATTCCCAAGGTGCTTGAAGAATGGTCCAACGGTCGTCTGTCGTTGCCTTTGGCTTCTGGGAGTCAGGTTGGGGGCACATCTTCAACTGGTGCTGGTAAGGCTCCTAAGAAGCAGGGCAAGATTACCAATCCCTGTAAGTTGTGTGAAGGGCACCATGCCATTCACCTTTGTCCGTATATGGATGAAGCCAAGCGAGTTTTGGACAACTTAACCGATTCTACATCATGCCTTCCAGCTGGTTATAATCGGCTTTCTTTGAGTCCTCCACCAGCTGATCCTATGATTGGTCAAGAGTCATCCTTGGTCGATCTCGCTCCCTCGGAAATTCAAATTCAGGAATCCGTCCCTGACCAACCATTGGTCATGGGATCGGTTGAACTGGCCCCATCTACGGTGCACCAGGTCCTTTCCGTTGAGAGTGGACCTCACACCCCTCATGTTCTGCTGGTTTCCTCAGATTCTTCGGAATTGGAGAAAGATTCTCCTGTCCCTATATCTCAAGAATTTGCTCCTCCGCCTCCCGTGATGGAGGTCCCAGAGGATACTCCACCCACCTTCGAGATGGAGATCGTGGAGGATGCTCCTTCTTCTTCTGTAATACCAGGGGAAGACCATCTTGGTTTGATGGTAGCCCCTCCGAGTAGTTTGGTCGCTTCCTTTGATTGGAATCGATTTCCAGGATACCGCCTTCTGTCTTATGTGCCTTTAGAGATTATAGTATAGGCTTTTGGTCTGGTCGTACCTAGCGCCATTATAGACGAAGGCGCGTCTGTTAGCATTCTGTCTTCAACTACCTGGCAAGCTTTTGGCTCGCCACCGCTTGTGCCTGTTACGCAGAATTTGTTGGCATTTAACAGAAGAACGATTCAACCATTAGGGATCCTTCCAAGGTTACCTGTTACTTTGGGAGGTAAAACCATCCATATGGACGTGATGGTTGTTCCAGGCCCCTTGGATTTCAATCTACTCTTGGGGCGCGATTACACCTATGCCATGGGAGTGCTTGCCTCCTCCCTTTTTCGTGTGGTCTGTTTTCCACATGAAGGACGGATCTTGACCATTGATTAGCTTTCGTTCTTTGGTCCTGAAGTGGCAGATGGCCCACCATCACCCCTTCCTAGTTTTTTTCCACCCGTTGTATTTGCCCCACCGCAAGTCAACTATGTGGCTACCTACCCCATGCCTGTACCCAGTGATAGTGCCATTGTGCATCAGGTGCTGGGGGCATTGGGTCCTAACTTCCAGGATGTTTTCCTTCCACCGAGAGTGGAAATCTTGGAAGCGATGACTTGTTGTTCATTATGATGAGGTTGTCGGAGCACAGTTCCTTGTCTTGTGTCAAGCTCCTTAAAAAATGAAACAAGATCTGACGGAGCAGAGTTCCTTGTCTTGTGTCAAGCTCCTTAAAAAATGAAACAAGGATGTCCGAGGATAGCTCTTTTAATGTGTTAACCTCGTTAAAATAATGAAACAATTTCCTGTTCAATTCGAGTCTTTGATAAGTTCTCGTAAAATGCCAGTCGAGTCTTCCTCTTGATCTTGTAACTTGAACCTTCACTCCATCCGAGTCACCATATGGACTGAAGCTTGGGGGACATGTACCTTGAATTGAGTCACCATGCTGGGGGCATGCTTACTTTTTAAAGCATAGTTTGTTTCCATTTCAAGCTTGTGTAAAAATGAAACCGGTTTCAAGCATAGTTTCTCTTTGTTTCAATCTTGTGTAAAAATGAAACCAACTTCAAGCAGAGTTTCCTGATTTCAAGCTTGTGTAAAAATGAAACCTTTCCCATTTTACCTCTTGTGATTGCCATTTTATCAGCCTGTTTTGCCAGATGAGCCTTGGTTTTCTCACTCCATCGTCACTATCTGCTTGGGCGATCATATGCCTTCACTTGGTTGTTTTACCCATTCCTGAGGAACCGCTGAGATGAGTCGTCTTGTTAGCCAGCCTCTTGACCTTTATCTTGTTCTGAGAAGTTCCACCATTACCGGAACTAGTTGCTACCCTTTATACCACTCGTTCCTCCAGGAGGAGTCACCTTTCAGCTCTTTTCTAACTCTCTAAACATGAAAATATTGCCGAGGCCCTTGTCGTTTCGATCTCGTTAAAGTGGCCCCGAAACGACATCTACCCAGTATACGTTTACCCCTTTTTCGGGCTGGGATAGATTATTTACGAAAAAGGAATACCCTAGCCTATCGCGACTAGGAGGTTTTCTCAGACATAGTTTTCTACCTTTTCAGATCTGAGAAACTATTTATGAAAAGGGACCATTGGAGTTTACTTTTCCGTTGTCTTTTCAAACTCTCTAAACATGAAAGATGCTGAGTTATTCCTTTGTCAGACTAGTTAAACCACAGTAAACATTGGATTCAAGCCAAATGACGTTCTCAGAGTTCCTCCTTCCTAGGGCTCGTTAAATGTACTAGGATGGATTAGCTCGAAGGCGGACTCTATTACAAGCATATACTCATACAAGCTTAATTATAAAAAATAATTGGGGTACTTGTACTTACCTAAATGGCGGGGAAAATGGAACAACATCATTGTCGTATTAAACAGTATGTCGCTCTTGAACATGGCACTTGTCTGCATTCGTGTCGGGTTGGGGACATCTCATCTCATTTTTCACTTGCCTCCGTGGGTTTGGGTAATTCCTTTTGACCTCTCATCTGCTCTTTGCCTCGTCACTATGACCTCTGATATTTTGATTTCAAACACTGCCACATCCACTATCGTGCTGCCGATATGTTCAAGAGAAGTTGACCTCTGCAAATATCAACCTCCCTTTGATTCTCATCTGATCGTGATTCACAAAAAACATTATTTTCCTCTGTCTCATGTCGATGATGTGGGAAACATTATGGCCCACCTTCGATCAAGGTCACTTCTTGTCGACTTCAGCTCATTATCCAGGAAGCTGATCTAGAGACTCCCTTCTGGTGCCTTGGAGCCTGCATGCCTCAATGGCAGGTTCTTCGCATTCGACGTGGGTTTCATCAGTGGCCTCGATCGAGTGATCCTACGGATGTTGGACGTGAGTAGCATTGATTCACATGCCGTAGGTTGTACCTTTAGTACCTTGAGGGCCATTGTCATTATTGGTGGTACCTCTCGCGTCTATTAACAGCTTTCATCATTGGCTGGTAATCAGACGATGTTCTTGCATGTTCGACTTCAGCTCACATATTCGCATGCTTGAACTTGTACTTTGTTCGGGTCGAGATGGAGCGCAAGACCCTGGATTGTGTCTGTTGTAATCCAGGCTACGATATTGTGGATTATTATGATTATTTACATGACTCACTGATTGGATGGCTGCGACCATACTTGAGTCTATTTATCGATCTTCATTGGATGGTTGCGTCCATGCCTTGGATCTAGATTATCGTACGCTCTGTTATGGATGGCTGCACCCATACCACACATATATATCATGTATCTGAGACATCGGTTGTACTTTGCTCCGCAGGTTTTCCGATGGCAGTGTTTTCGGTCGGCATGTTCTCGTAAAGCATTTCACCCCTCTCTCTCTCTTTCGGGCCTCATGCTTTAGGGGGCATCTGTTACACAGCAATTTGTCACCGTCCCTACAATCCCCATCCCGCACATTGGAGGGCTCATTCCGTGACCTGTGGGCAGAGTTAAGGCTTGAAAATAATTTCATTGCATCCCTCTGAAGATGAGCTTTAATTTCCCTAAAGACATCTCCCTGCAAAAAACCCTAAAAATAGCTCTTTTTCCATTGGCGCGGTTCCATAGTTCAGCCCTCGCGCCAAGAGGGAAATCCTCCAAAGAGGGCGCGCCAATTGGCGCTCTGTCATAGAGCTGCACCTGCGCCAACCATATTAAGAGGTGTTTTTTAAAAATAAAAGGCGGAAGTTTCATCCTAACAAATTCCTGGACTGATTTCTATCTTGAGTTGGGAGGTTTGGCTACGGATTTCCATAGAGAGGAAGTGGTTTGCCACCTCTCATGGAAGCTTCCATGATGATAGGGCCAATCCCATAATTATAGGGATCCCAACTCCCCTTCCTCCTTCTATAAAAGCTTTCTCTTCTCCATGGCAAGCTAATCTCCAAGTTCCCAAGAGCTTTCACATCCTTATGTTGCAAGAGCCTTCTTGATTCCCTTAAGGCCAAATCCAAGCAAGGAGACTATTGCCAAGTATCTGGAGAGAGAGGCTTGTCCCATCCCTGACAGGCTTTATCGAGACATGTTGTGCTGACGACCCGCTAAAGGAGAATGCTGCGTCGAAGCTATGGTTGTATTCTTCTTTTGACTCTTTAATGATAAGCGACTATCGGTTATGGTTCCACTCTTGTTCTTGATCATGTTCATGAGTTATGTCCTCTTCGGCTGACATATAGTTGTATATACTGGATTTTATGCTTGCGTTTGTGTTGTTTCTTGCATGTGCAGGTGTCCGATCATGGAGATCGTGAGGATTGTGATGCCGGGGGCAAAGGCAGGGCACCACCTCTTCTACCCCCAAACAACGGCGTTGGATTCGAGGATGAAAGCCTTCCTCATAAGTCGGTTTATTTACGATTAGGAACCTGCACTGTAGCGTGTTTGATTGTTGCTAGACCCAATTTGGGCTAGTAGGGATTGCCTCTGTCCGCAGAGGGGATTTACCTCCTCAACAGAAACATTAAAAGATGAGCAGGGTGATATAAGGTTTAATCCTGATGGTACTGCTCAGAATAATATGATTGGTGCATTGACTGCTCTTATACAAGAACATTTTTGTGGTACTCATATTACACTTACAGATAAGCATGAGATGGTTTTGATGAATCTGAAGTGTAGAAATATTAATCAGTTTGAATATTTCCACAGAGATTGGATGCAAAGAATATTTTTGGTCAAAGAACAAAAAAATATACTGTGGAAACAGGTATACCTTGCAGCCCTTCCTTCAAAGCTAGTTGACATATTGAAGCTGCAAGAAGTCTTCCCATTGCCTCTTGAAGTCTATTTATGGGGAGAAATTTATTCTATCATCACTAAGGTGTTGATAACACTCTGTACCAGCTCTAAGATGGCCAAGTCCATAGATAAATTAAATATATTTCCTGGTACAAAGTATTTCTGTAGTAAATATGGAATAACCATTGATGATCCTTTGGTCACTCGCAGGAAGACAAAGAGAAAAGCAAAGAAGGCTCAACGCAGAACCAGAGCCACTACATATAGACTGAGCTATGAAAAGAGACGTGAGCTCTGTCCCCAGAAGAGAAGATCAGCAAAAGGAAGAAAAGGGTATTATAGAAATACCCCAAAGACTCATTATTATACTCCCATGGACATCAAGCCCAAAGATGCCAAGCTTGACCGAATGAAGAGTGTTGTTTGTTGGCTTTGTGGTCAGCCTGGCCACACATATAATATGTGTCCTATAGCTCTTGAGTCTAAAAGAGGCCTTGGCAAGAAATCCCAGTCTAAACACCCACAACAGGCTAGCACTAGCTCTGCTGTGAAAATTGAAGATCGATGTCGTCATTGCCATTCTTCCTTTCATAAAACTGAAGATTGCCATAATCGACTTGCTATTTAGCAAGTTGCTGAAGATTCTCCCTCCTCTTCTAAATCTTCTATTTCCTATTCTTCTAATGAAGAAGAATTTCATGCCTACTGTCAATGTTCTGATTCACAGTCTTGTCATTGTGACTGTTCGGATGATGATTCAGATCTTTCCTCAGATACTTCTCTTCCAGAAGAATTCTCTGGTAAATTAAAGGTCCTCATGGCCCAGACAGATGAAGGCGAAATGAAAGCATTTGCTCAAATTCGTGCCATGGAGGATGGAGATTTAAAATCTGCCTTATTACAAGCCTTTATGAAGCATGGTACTGGCTCTTCCAGTACATCTTCCGGTAAGAAGCCCAATTTTGTTGATGCTTCTTATGATAGAAATACCAAATCATATCTCCAGCATAATTCTAGCAAAGCTCGTACACTCACTTTGGGAGAGGTGAGTAGGGAGATACACCATATCAAACTGAAATTTCCGGTTTAAAAGCCAGACTTTCAGAAGTTGAAAAGAATAAACAAGATTTAGCCTCTCCTGTTTCTTCTCCTGTGTTTTCTGGCAGAAAAAATAATTACACTCTGCATGGTCCTCCTCCTAAAATTACTGAAGAAGTTGAAATTGCAGAGGGACATCCTGATCCAAGCATGGGCATTCGAGATATGCATCTCCTTGCTATCCAGTATCAACAACATCATGTTAATATTAAAGTCTGGGTAAAAGGACAAATGTTTCATTTAAAAGCATTGATTGATTCTGGGTCAGATGTTAATATGTTTTCAAAAAAGGATATTCCTTCAAAATTTTGGGTTACTGCTACTCGTAAGCTCACTGGTTTAGGAGAAATAACTTTAGAATATGAAGTACCAGAAGCTGTACTTTTTTTTGAAGACAGGTGTGTCACTATGAAGTTTACTGTAGGTGAAATTTCAGTTGATTGCATTCTTGGGAATGTATTTCTTGCTGCAGCTGAACCACATGGTTCAATGAGATTCCCTAATCGGAAAGCTAGATACTTCATCACTGTCAAAGGTCAAACGATTTGATTTACCTTATATTTCTAAAACCAGAATGTATACTATGGTACAGGCAATGCAAGAAGAGATGAACAAAGCAGAAACCAGTCTCACAGAACTCAAAGATCATAAGAATATGATCAGAATTGAAGATCAGCTGAATTCTCGACAAATTCAGAGACAGATCTCTGAATTACAGAAACAATTTGAACAAACCTGTTGCTCAGAAGAACCAAACATTTTTTGGCATCGCAAGCAGCATTATGTGGAATTTCCCTACGAAGAAGGATATACGGGCAAAGCATGCAAATCCAGAGCTATCCCCATGTCAAAAGAATACAGACAGCTCTGTGAAAAGGAAATAAACCAGCTTCTGCAAAGAAAGCTGATCAGGGAGTCTAACAGTCCATGGAACTGTTATGGCTTCTACGTCAACAAGAGAAGTGAACAGATCAGAGGTATTCCCAGACTTGTTATAAATTATAAACCTCTTAATATTGTTCTTGCAGATGATACATATCCTATTCCGCACAAGGGAGATCTGCTGAGTAGGATATCTGGAGCCAAAGTGTTCTAAAAGTTTGATCTAAAATCTGGTTTTTGGCAAGTAGCCATTAAAGAAGAAGACAAGTGGAAGACATCATTCAGTGTACCAGCAGGCCACTACGAATGGAACGTGATGCCATTCGGGTTGAAACATGCACCTTCTAAGTTTCAGAAGGTAATGGATTCCATTTTTAAGCCTTACAATGAATAGTTGCTTGCTTATATTGATGATCTCCTAATATTTTCCAAGAATCTCCAGGACCATTTTAAGAATTTAAGAATATTCATGAAATTGGTCCAGAAAAATGGATTGGTCCTCAGTAAGAAAAAGATGGAGTTGTGTAGGACCAAGATAAATTTTTTGGGTCATAGAATAGAAAATGGACAAATTGTTTTACAGAGCCATGCTCTTGAGTTTGTAGACAAATTTTCAGACATCATTCTAGACAAAACTCAGTTGCAGAGATTTTTAGGATGTTTGAATTATGAAAGCAATTTCTATTCTTCTTGTGCTACTGACAGGTCTCTGCTCAACCAGAGACTAAGGAAAAATCCTAAACCTTGGACTAAAGAACATACATTGGCTGTCAGGAATATTAAATCCAAGGTAAAAAATCTCCCTATTCTTTATGTTGCTGATGATGGCTCTTTTAAGATTGTTGAATCAGATGCCAGCAATATAGGTTGGGGAGGTGTCCTCAAACAAAGGCCAAGTAAGGAGAGTCAAAAACATGAAGAACAAGTCGTGCAGTACGCATCAGGAGTATGGAACAAAGCTGAAAGGAACTATGCCCCAATTGAAAAAGAAGTTAAAGCTGCATGGAATTGTGTCAGTAAGTTCTCCATTCACTTGGTAAATAAGTTTTTTCTACTGAGAACTGATGCTAATGCACTTTATAAATTTATTTCAAAATAAATAAAGAATCCCGAAGATGCCAAATTTGCAAGATGGCAGGCACTCTTTGCAAATTTTACTTTCAAAGTAGAACACATAAAGGGTTCTGAAAATTGTTTGCCAGATTTTCTCAGTATAGAATTCATCAAGCATCAAGAACAATATGATGATCAAGTAAATGAAGATGAACATGTAATGGTCATCATAACCAAGTGGGATCATGCACAACAGAAAGAGACTCTCAGATCCATATCTGACGATGAGTCATGGACAGTTTACAAAGAAAAATGGAGACCTACGTGGCAACTCCGCAACACTAAAATACTTGATGCAGATCTGCAAAATCATACTGACATCTTGCATATTGTACCAGAAAGGAGAGTATACCCAAAGGGAAATTTCTTGATACATGACATGGTATACTCTACTAATATGATAGCTTCACATGAAGCTGAAAGATCCCTCTCACAAGATTTCTGTGATCTGTCTGTCATTTGTACTGGTGGCAGTGACAGAACAAGGATTTATTATAAATCCTATACTATCAACCGCACATGGTGGCTAGGAGAATATACCAGAGGAAGATATCAGACATGGCCGGGTAATAATCCTGACTTGATTTTTCCTGACACTGTGTTCAATTTTGCAGGATGTAAACAACTCTGGTGGAATCTGTTAAATAAAGATGGTCTTGGTGAAACGCATCACACCAAGCTTAGATTTGGACCCACCTGGATAAATCAATCCCATTATGCATGTCCGTGGATAGAAGACTGGTGGTTTGACTATGGGCTAAGTGCTTATGGCATGGATCCACAATTTTATGAAGCTTATTTCCAAAGACAATGTAATGACTGTTTAGAAAGCAGTTGGGGAGAATGTTTTCACAGTCCATGCCAAATAGTCAAAGATATGAGTCAGTTAGAATACAAAATGATAAATCCTATTCTAAACTCATATAAAAATATGCAACACCAATGGTTGGTCTTAACAAATATTAAACACCAGATTATATTAAATAAACCCATGATTGTCCGAAGAATATATACCAAGGCATGGGATGATGATTATCCATAAATCAGATTTCCTAGAATCACTATTCTTGATCAGCCAGAAACCAGTACAAGTGGTTCTAGTGGGCTCCGCTAAAACAAAAGTCTCCACTGTGTAAAGATACCCAGTCACGGTTTTACAGTGACAGGCCTTTTCCCGAGGGCTTTTCACCTGTTTGAAAAAGCATCCTCCGTGTTTGTAATAAGTGATGTTTCCTCGTGGGCCTTGTACAGAAAAGGTATCCACAGTGTACTTCACACACATTTCACATGTTAGTGTCGGATGGAAAAATCTCGGTGCGGATGTCACTTCGGTGTTACCCGAAAGCCATGATTCTCCTCCACGTGTTTCTCATCCAACGGATCGATTGAATGTTTTTCCCCCCTCAATTCCTATATAAGGAGGGTTAAGGCTCATTCATTCGCATTCGAAGGTGGAGTGAGAGAGTCTAGAGTCTAGAGTCTTTTGTGTTTTGAGTCTGAGTTGAGCCGAAGCTCCCTGCTCTGCATCTGCACGAAGTCTCGCGATCTTCTTGCATCACGGTGCCAAGACTCAAAGTCCTTAGGAGATCTGAGCAAGCCTGCACATTGGGACGTATGAGCCTAGTGTGAAGCTAAAGTGGCGGGATCTATAGATCGAGTCTGTTTGTGTGTTTTTTGTGAAGAAATCTGAGACAGAGTCTGCATCTGGCCAGATAGCCTCCAGTATCACTCGCTCATTTATTGAGTAGCAAATCTGGTAAATGCCACTGCAGTCAATCTCTGAAAAGAGATATGAGTCCATAAAGTCTATAATCTGATTGTAATATCATTCTAAATATCAATAAAGAGAGAAAGTTCTTCTGTTCCACATTATCAAGAACTGTAACTCTGAGCTTTATGAAAATGTCCATTGAGGTAGTATTGTCTTGTTTTTTATCGCCGAAAGTTCGCCAGAGGTTCGCCAAAGCACCGAGGGACACAGAGTAGGCCGTTATAGGCAAAGGAAGCCGTAGAAGAGCCGAAAGAAGTGTGAACGTGTGAGTAGGTTTGTGTATGGGTTCACATAGGGTCTCTTAAACAAGCAAGAAGATACTCAGTGAGCCAGCATGCCTGTTGAGCAGTTTGCAGTGCAAACCTGTGAGAAGTCCCTGCAGTAAAATTGGTATCAGAGCCAGAAGTCAAGGTTGACTGTGTGATCTGGTTCGAGAAAAGGTCAGTTCTTGAAATTACTCTCTCTTTATTTTGAAGTAAAATGGACTCTGTAAGAAAGTCAGTGTCGTTTATAGAATTAGAAGAACAAGATAGGGCCACCCAAGACCCTCTCAGAGAAATGTTTGCTTCCAGTAGTAGTCGTGTCACAAATGAGTCTAATCATTTGTATGAAGAGACTAAGCCACAAGCTAAATGGGTTCTACCGAAGATCTCTGCTTCCCAAGTCTATAATGATCTTGGTGTCTGGCACTTAAAAGCTGCCACTAGAATAACAATAAAAGAATCCATCAGTTCTATAGAAGAAAATTCTGATCGCGTATAGTTAATACCTTTGTTGAATCCTAAGGAGCTTCAAGCAGAAGCAAGAAAATTGGGGACACAATTTTTGCATCTTGGATGCATCAGAGTAAGAATCCAATCCCTTGTCCACCAAGGTGTTGATTCATATGTGTTAGCTACTGTCAGAGATATAACACATAACAAATATACAGATTCCCTAATTGGAGGAATAGTTGCACCATTATCAAATGGTCCAGTATGGTTTGATTGTTATCCCAACTTCTCTGTATATGTGTTTGATGAAACATTGGCCAATATTCTGCAATTACAGATCCAGACCACTGGATTTCATATGAAGAAAAAGAGAAATAATATCGCCATACAATTTAGAGGTTGCTTTCGCCATACCACCACTTTATTCCCAGCAGTCCTCCATGCCCCCAGCAGAGAGTCAAAAACCAGTGTTGTTGTTATGACAGATCCTAAAAACTAGAAGGTTGAACACCAGGCCATTAAGTGCGAGGATCTATCTTTTCCTGAACACTGGGTAGTGCCAAATCCTAAGCCTCTCTCTGTACAAAAAATCACTTCTGCAAATATCACAGAAAACCAATCTACTGCCACTCTTTCTTTTCCAAGAAGATCTACCATTGATAGGCGTAGAATTGAAACTGAATGTAAAAAGTCTCCTATGTATATTGCTCCTGACTGTACAGATACTTCTTGTTCATCTCTTGTATCTAGTTGTAATCATATTGCATTATTTGAGCTTGCACAATTGGTAAATTTCAATCCAATCAAAGTTGACTGTCCACAATGTCATCAGTTTGTAAATCTCCAGTCTCTTGCTTCACTGGTCCTCAGACATCAGAACCACAATCCTAGAACAGGAGAAGCCCCTGCTACTACTTCTGTCACTCCTTGTCCTAATCCAAAGTGTTCTGATTTCCCTTTCCCACATGAAGACGAACATGTCCTCATGATGCATTTAGTTCCCAGTCTGCAAGATGAAGACCCTAGACTGACTGAAATATTCATGAACATGCAGTCTCCTAAAGATAAGCATGGTGTGGGATTCTACAGTCAAAAGGATGGATTGATCCCTGAATGCAGATTCAAGGATCTACCCTCTGACATCAAAAGACCATCTGTTCCTGAGATTCAGAAGTTTTATACTTTGATGGATGGTTGTGATAAACATGTGATCCCGGAGAAATGGATGAAGCTAATGCTAAATTGGGATCTCCATACTCATCCTCAGGCAGATGAGTTCGGTGTCTCCTACAGCACAGACGAGAAGAGGAAATTATCTTCACAGTGGAAAGAATACATGACTAAAAGAAATATCTGGATTTCTTTCTACTCATGGAAAAAGGCCAAAGAATCAGAGATGATTTTGATGACTGATTCTGCATCCTCTTCCAGCCATTCTTGGACAACTAGTGATGGAAGTAAAGTCAAAACCTCTACCAGTTATCCTCATTTCAAAGGAATTGTCCTAGGATAAGGACAAAACTCAGCCAATGCCTATCCCATTGTACAAAAAGAAAATCTTGTAGGGATAGAAAGGAGAGTCCAAACAGTTAGTGAACAAATAAATTAGACAAACACTGTTGTTACTGGATTAGAGAAAAATATGGCAAAAGCTGTCAGTGTTAAAGAACAAATAGACAAGTTCCATGTGTCTATTAATGATGTAAATAATGTTTTAAATTCTGTACAGTATAATGCTGTAGCTGCTAAAGATTATTCTATAGAATCTTTCAAGAAGATTGATGAAGTAGAAAATTGTGTTATAGAGAATTCTATTTCTACTCAACATTTGATTTCAAATCTGTCTGACAAAGTAGACAGAATGAGTTTGAAAAGAGTTGAAAAGTCTATACCAACTTCTTTCTTGACAAAAGGGAAAGCGATTCATACCCATGAACTTAGTGAAAGTCCAGTCTCTAAGTTTGCCTTTCTTCTCCCTAAAGAAGTTGTTGAATCTGAAAAGCCAAAGCAGTCAGATAAGGTGTCATTCAAATCCCTTTTAGAATCAGACACTGAACACCATGTCCTCCCTGTCTATGAGCCTTTGGAACCTCAGTTCAACAGACATCCTGCCCCATAGTTTTTCATTAGATACAAAATTTTAAATTTCATTTCTGAAATAAAAATTTAATAATAATGGTATTTATAATGTCTTTTATTAAACAATTTATAATTTTCTTTTTACATTTAAATTTAAAAATATTACAATTTTAACTATTAACTTCAAATTTACTTATTTCATTAATAAAATTAAATTTAAAATATAAGCAAACTAGGAATCAAATACTACCATACCAGATACACTAACCAGATACATTACTGTGTAGATTTTTTTTTTCTATTCATTTGAATAAACAAAAGTACATGACAGAGCTTATAAAATCAATTTTTCAATCCTTACAAAGAAGTTGTTAGAGAAGGCAACACTGATCCACAAAAAAAATGAACCGGTAGAAAACACAGAAAGTTATTCAAAACTTTTCTGGAAGCTGTAAGATAATTGAAAAC